>JADBJO010027148.1:0-21668 GCA_016801955.1 Conus betulinus
GTGGCTGAGTTACCTCTGTTAACTCAGACGTGCAAATGTTGACAGGCTGACCCTGTTTGAGGTGGGTTAAGTGTGGCTACTGGTTTTGGGCCAACGATGGGGTGTGGTCAACCAGGTGTGCAGTGCACTCCTCAGTGTGCCGTGTCCACCTATTTAGCTCGTACCTCACAGTTGTGCTGTGGTCCATGTACGTTGTGTTGGCTCTGACAGGTGAATGTGCTTTGACTGTGAATGCCTTTGGGGCCTATGTTTGGTGGGGTCCTTGTTTGGTGAGATGCGATGTTCAATTGGGTTTTCAGCAGAAACTACCCTGGGTGAACCCCCCCCATGTTTTAGGGCTAGTGTGTTCGTTTTTGGAGCTCTCAGACTTCTTTTGTTTTTAGTGAAGATTTGTTTGTGTTTTTGATTTTTAAAAAAAAAGTATTACCAGTTTGGTCGGAAGTGATGTTGTTTCCGACTATGTGGCAGTTGGACTTCATGGTCATGCACCCACGAACGCCGGATTCTGGAGTGCGGTGTGCGGCATAGCGCATCATTCTTCTTTCACTGGGTCCTGATTGTGAAAAACTCAGATATTTTGCTTGCTCGTATAATGAACTTTTTGTAGTTTGTATAACCCACACAACCCACCAACAAGACGGCCAAAGACATGCCTATCCTGCCTTGTCCGCTGTTACATTTCTTCAAAAAGTTTCGCTTTTTTTTTTGCTGAATCTACCCTTCGCAGTCGAACAAAAAAAGGGGGAGGCCCAGAAGTAACACATTGATCCCTTACGTCCTCAAGAAAAACGAGATAGTGAAAGGTGACCCCCGTCTTTGTTGTAATAAGGAATGTATCTTTATTATGTTGTCCGGGCCCGAATCAATTGGAATGTTTCTTGCCAAGTCCATGGACGATGCTTTACGCAGACAGATATCTCCCCTTGGTTAAACAAAGTTCCTCAATAGCGTTTGAGCAAATCGACGTTATGTGCTGGAAATAAGTACGGGAGGAGCGGAAAGTTCTAATGAACTTATGATTTTATATTAACTGTGTATCATAAAAAAGAACCGTGAATATCAACTTGTTAATACTTTACTGCGATAAACAACTTGCTGCACGTATGTTTGCTGTAAAGAAGAAGATAACTTTGAAACAAAGCAGCAAACCAAAGTCCCACGAGGATGGTTGTCTCGTGGAATCTTTTTGGGGGATTGCTGGAATCCTAGTCTAATATCTTTTCCACTGATCTTGCACATCGTAGGAGCATCAGAAACTCGGAAATTCATATAAATTTTATCTGAAGTCACATACCTTCCAAAGATAACTAAATGTAAGCTAGTATCCCTTAAATATACTTGTTAGTTTTATAGCATTGCATAACAAAGTGTTCCTATCCAAGGAAATCGCTTGCAGTAGGGTCTTGTAAATACCCTCCTTTTAGTGTTTTGGTAGTACAATCTAGTAGATGCGTTTCACCGGGCTTTCTCTTTTGTTTGAATTTCTAGAAAGCTGGGCTCTGAGTTTCTGTACTGGGCATATATCATGTTTAAGACATAAGTGCCTCTGGATTGTTGATATTAGATTGAGCAGTTCTGTGATTGAGGCTATATCATTATACTTCGATGCATGGGTCGGTTTAGAACATCTGATCTCCCTTATTGTGGTTTATTTTTCCGTGTGTTGTCCAAGCTAAACCAGAAAGATGGATCGCACAAGAGAGACTACCAGACTCGTATATGAAACCGACCACCACGTCCACGACATGCCATACACCCAATTGTTTAAGCGAATGAAGCGGTATATCGTCAAGAATTTTTGTATATACCAAGCCTGACAACCATTCTGAAATCGTCTACTGTTGTAAACAATGCTGACAATCAGCTCCCACTTGATTACACGTGACGCCTTGCTGGGTTCTTTCTGTTGATTGTTGTCGTTATTAACTTGGTATGTTCTGTGATGTAGGTGTAACACCGATCACATGACTCTGACGGTGTTGTTGTGTCCCCGCCTCGTAGAAGCAAGTACTGAGGAAAATGGGCATCTCTACAGCATGATCCTTTGTCATGACATCTTAGATCCCAGCGATGATGCTTGCTCCAGAGTGCCCCGATGGAATGCTGCTGTCGCCAGGTTGTTTCAAGGGCTCTGTTCTAGCGTTCTAATCTTGCATCTTCGCAGCGGCCTAGTTTTGAAGCGTCCTGTTATTCATAATACATGATTGCTCTCCAGGCTGCCCAGGGACCATTCCAGCTGATCAGCGAGCGCCACACCATCCCAAGGTCAGTCAAGAGCTGAAGCGACTTTAGTATTTACACGCGTTCCTCCAGGGCTGCCCCCATTCCCATATGATCCTCAGGCTGTAGCTGACTTTTGGTATTTCGCTTACCTCCATGGCTGCCACACCATTTCCACAATATGCAGCAGAGCTGTAGCTGTACTTTGGTATTTCGCTTCCTCCAGTGCGGCCCACCATTTTTCCGGGCATAGAGCTTCAGAGCTGTCCACACCATTCCAGCATATATCAGTCAGAGCTGTAGCTACTTTGGTATTCGCGTCCTCCAGGGCTGCCCAACCATATCCAGCTTATTATCAGAGCTGCCCACCATTCAGCATATATCAGTCATACTTTAGCTGACTTGGTATTTTCGCTTCCTTAGAGCTGCCACCCAGTCAGCATCTATCAATCAGAGCCGACTGCTTTTGGTATTTTGAACAATGTTTTGGTGTCAGCACCGAAGTCCACACACACACGCATAGACGCGTAACACACGTGAATGGAGATGATGTATGGATGATGGATGGTGGAGGGGATGTGGACGAACACTGCCGGACGGACGGACGGACGGATTGACTGACGTGCCGGACGGCTTAGACGGTGATGATATAGTGGTGTGTGTGTGTTATGTGTGTGGTGGTGTGGTTGGGGGTGTTGTGTGTGTGTGTTGGGTGGTGTGTGTGATTCATGAATTGGGATACTTGAAAATGGTCATATCAGCCCTGCATTTTCCAATTCCGGGGCAGGAAGGCATGCGCGCGGTTGACGTCTATTGGCGATGGTCTTTGTGCTACGGTTTCCCAAAATATTAGATACGCTGAGCCTAAACTCGTATTTTAGCTTTGAAACAGTGTAAGTATATATTACTAACCGCAGATGTGTGGTTTGGAAAAAAAACATTGGAAGACCAGGATGTTCGACTGTGTGTCTGTGGTTGCACAGGTGTTTATTGAGTTTTAGTTTTTTGGTCAGCCTTTCCACCACTGTCTACGCATACTACTTACTTACATACAGTGAAAAACATATCACATGCATGCGTACGCCCTCCGTCATGCCTACATGATACATACATCCACTACATACATACATACATACATCTACAGACATACATACATTCTACATACAACATTTGTTGTTGATCCTCAACGATGAACATCTTGTCATCCTGGGATCGGGGGTAGAGGCGTAGAATGGCCTGGTCAGCCCGACCTGCACCCGGAAAGGACCTGTCACAGTAGGACAGTTTGAGGTTGTCTTTGAAACGTTTCTTCTGGCCTCCATGAGAGCGTTTTTCCTTGTTGTAGTCGCCAAACATAGTTTCTTTGGCAGCCGATGGTCGAACTGCGACACTGCATGACCTGCCCAGCGAAGCTGTGACTGCATCAGGATGGTGAAGATGATAGGCAGGCCAGCACAAGTGAGGACTTCAGTGTCCGGAATCTTGTCCTTGCCACTTAATGCCCATGAGTCTTCTGAGGTCAGTGGTTTGGAAATGGTTCAGTTTCCTGGCGTGACGCTGGTAAACCGTCCATGTTTCACAGCCATAGAGCAGTGTGGTGAGAACTATGGCCCGATACACCTGATCTGGTCTCTAGGGTGATGCCTCTCCCTGTTCCATACGTTCTTGTGGAGTCTGCCAAAAGCGGCACTAGCTTTGGCGAGCCGGGCATTCACCTCATCGTCGATGACAACGTTTCTGGACAGAGTGCTGCCTAGGTAGGTGAACTTATCCACCGCGTTCAGTTGCTGTCCAGTGATGGTGATGACTGGCTCAACGTATGGCTTTCCTGGGGCTGGCTGGTGCATCACTTCAGTCTTTTTTCGTATTGATTGTCAAGCCGAAGTTGTTGCAAGCAGCAGAGAACTTGTCAACACTGTGTTGCATTGTGGCTTCTGAGACAGCGTTGAGGGCACAGTCGTCCGCGAAGAGGAAAGTCATTGACAGTGTCTGTCGAGACCTTGGTTTTCGCTTGAAGTCTCCTGAGATTGAAGACTGATCCATCTGTACGGTACTTGATGACGATGCCTATCTCCGCGTCACTGAATGCGTCAGTCAACATAGCCGAGAACATGAGGCTGAACAGGGAGTGGGAGCAAGAACACAACCCTGCTTCACTCCGTTTGAGACTGGGAACGGTTTCAGATGTCTCGCCGTTGTCTTGGACTCTGGCCAGCATGCCGTCGTGAAGTTGGCGTACGATGGCAATGAACTTTCTGGGGCATCCGTACTTCGCCATAATTCTCCAAAGCCCTCCCTACTGACAGTGTCAAAGGCTTTGGTCAGATCAACATAGGTGGAGTACAGGTCGACATTCTGTTCCTGACACTTTTTCTTGAAGCTGTCTGGCAGCAAACACCATGTCGATGGTCCCAGCGTTTCTTTCGGGAAGCCACACTGACTCTCAGGTAGGAGACCTTGCTCAAGATGTGTGTGTTGAGCCGGTTGAGTAGAACTCTAGCCAGGATCTTGCCTGCGATGGATAGCAGGGAGATTCCACGATAGTTATCGCAGACCTGACGGTTTCCTTTGCGTTTGTAGAGATGAACGATGGAGGCGTCATCTTTAAGATCTTGAGGAACTGTCTCGTGCTGCCATATGATCTGAAGGAGTTGATGAAGTTTCTTCACCAGAGCCGCACCACCCCTTTGTAGACCTCAGCTGGGATTGCGTCTGAGCCAGGCGCTTTGCCACTGGATAACAGACGAATTGCTTTCTGGGTCTCCTCCAAAGTTGGTACGGCGTCCAGCGTCCTCATCGATCGGAATTTTGGGGTAGTCGATCGATGGCTTCATTGTTGATGGTGGATGGGCGGTTCGGTTACGCTGTCAAAGTGTTCAGCCCATCTTTCTAGTATATTCTCTTTATCTGTGATCAAGCGTTGATCCATCTGCACTGAGAAGTGGAGATGAGCGCCCGAGGTGGTGGGGCCATAGACTTCTCTCAAGCCATTGTAGAAGTGTTTTCATGTCATTCCTGTCTGCAAAGCCCTGAATCTCATCAGCTTTGTTGCTCAGCCAGGAGTCTTGCATCTGGCGCAGCTTTTGCTGGATGTTTCTGCGGGTGTTTCTCAGCGCGTCGTTCTTTGCTGTTGAGCTGGCTGGTATTTCAGCTGCATTCTCATCGAGCCAGCCGTGTGCATCATGGTTGTCGGTCCTAGACACTCCATACTGTGGCCTGTACACCCGTCTTACGAAGTGCGGCCCATGCTGCTTCACATCAGGTTGGTCATTCAGGTATGGGGACTCCCAAGCGTGGTTCCCAGGTGTCACAAAGGACTGTTTGGTATTGGACGACCTTGCTGTTTGCTGACATTCACACAGTTTTGCTGGTTTTTTACGCTTTGATACGGACGTCTCTCTTGGGCTGGACACTGACGCCTGAGCTTGGAGACGATGAGGCGGTGATCTGGTGATCGCGGTCCGCACGCTCTGCGCCACCATGGCCCTCGGACCCTCACGTCACGTCCCTGTCCCTTCTTCCTCACGATGACATCAGTCATTCCCCCGATGCCAATGTTTGGATCGAGGTGCATCCATGATGTCCTGTTGCGGGTAGGGAGATGGAAGATGGTGTCATGCTCGGACACATGTCGCCACATGCTGAAGAAGGAGAGGCTATTGCAGTTGCCACCCCTTTCCAATCACGCCTTCTCCGGTTGTGCTTTGGTATATCGCCAACTCTTCTTAATGAAAGTCACCAAGAATGATGAGCTTATCTGCGCTGGGGCAGTGGTTGATGACAGCATTCAAGTCGTCTAAAAAATTGTCCTTGACCTCTTTTGGTTGGTCATGGTGGGTGCAAATAGATTAATGATTGCATCTTTTGAAACTGAACTGAGGGCTTGTCTCTTTATGTTACATCAGAAGAAACCAAAGGTTAAAAGATTCCTGGTCGGAGTGCCACCTTCCCGGAGCATTGCCAGGCTGGACAGTAACCGGATCACTGTCTGGGTCTCCAAGCAGGGCTTGTGGGTTCGATTCATTTCCCTTTAAGTGTGTGGCACGTGAGAGAGCTGGTCGAGGGGCTTTGTCACTTGGATCGATGATTTTCAGGGGGATTTTAGCACGCTGTTGAGGTGCTCTGCCCCAGCGTTTCAAAGATGCTTTCCTTGTCAGGTGATCTATGTCTTGCCAGACTCGCTGATGCAGAGACTGATCAACCTGATTATAAGGTCCATTAATGCTTTCAAAACATCATAAAAGTCGTTCGTAAGCTCTGGAATCATGTCCCGGATCTTGTAAGCTTTGACGAGAATACACATACATACCTCATACATACATACATTCATACATACAGATATGCATTCATACACACACACCCACACACACACCCACACCACACACACCCACACACACCCACACACCACACACCATTGCATGCGTACACGATCTTACATACATACATACATACATACATCCATCCATACATACTACTATCATAGCATGCATGCGGGCAGGCATGCATGCATACAACATACATACATACACATACACTACAGATCAACGACCCTACATGCACACACATACACACATACATACTTAACATACATACATACATACATACAGACATACATACATACCTACCAACAGGCAGACATACATACCTTCACTCCACACCCACACACATACGACCCAACACACACACACATCACACACCCACACACACACACACGAGCGTGCATACCTGCATGTTCTGCATGCCATGCATGCATGCATGCATACATCCTACCTACATCCATGACTCACCCCTTTACTCATCGTAATGCACGTAGCAACACAACATACATACTACATACATACATACATACATACACCACACACACCACATACAGTCATGCATTCATACCTAGATACATACACACATACAATACAGTATACATATCATACATACATACTACACAAACACACATTACTATAGACATGCAGACAGGCAGACCTACATAAATGCATCCAGACATACATACGCAGACTATATCATCCATGCATGCATACCTACATACATACTACATACATACATACATACACGTACGCACGCACACACACACACATGCTTACATACATACATACATGCATGCATTCATACTCGCAGACAATAATATACATATACGCACCCCATGCTCACTACACCACACACAACACATACCACACACACCCACACACACACCACACCACACACACTTACTTTTGTCATACATACACATATACATCACCATGCATGCCATCACATCCATACATGAAAAGATACATAATGGACTACAGGCCTACCTGCCACACACACACACACACACCCACACCACCCCACCCAACACACACAATACACAACCCCACATGCAGCTGGGCAACCCACATGGGCTAACTGCCCATACATCTATCGTGCCAAGCCAATGACCAGCTCTCTCACGAACCCACCTTAAAGAAGAAGACCCCAAGCCTCGTTGGGAGACCCAGAAGTGATCCTGTTTACATACCCCACATACCTACATAACATACAGACATACATACAATACATAGATACAGCATACACCATGCAATTCCGTCATACACCACCATTTAATACACACATTTAAAATGTTACACACAAAACACTTGTACGATAAAATTGCCGACATACATTACGGTGTGGTGTGTGTTGTGTGTTGTAGTGTGTGTGTGTGTGTGATTGTGTGGTGTGGTGGGTCGTGCGTGCGTGCGTGCGTGTGTGTGGTGTGGTGTTGTGAAATGTGTTGGTGTGTGAGTGTTTTGTTTGTGTGTTTGGGTGTTGCGTGGGTGGTTCAAACATTTGTTGTAGATACACACCTAAACTGGTTCAAGTGTATGACGGGGCGAATACGTCCATTTATCGAAAACGGATGAAAAAGGACAGGTGATTCATTAGCCGCGCTATCTGCATGATCGGTAAAGTGCTGATATTGGGGTAAGCGCGTATTGTCTCCTTTGTCTGTAGTCATCATATGATTTCTGTCTCGGGCTGTAACTCGGCCTGTTTTAACGATGGCCCAGATAACAACCAAAAGTTGATTACAATGGAGGATACCCCCTCTACTCTACAATCCCTACCCCCACCCCAGTTCCTGCACCATGGACTGCCTCTGCTTCGTTTCAGTATGTCCTCTTCACGTCTCGATTTTGGATGCGGTTATCGGTCATACCACGATACCTAGAGTCTAACTGAACTTGTGTATACTGGAGCATGATCTGGGTGATCTAACGCATGGCCTACCGTATGGAGAGGAGAGAGAGGGAGGAGAGAGAGAGAGAGCTAGACATAGCGCGAGGTGGGGGCGGCGATAACGATACGGATCTTATTCTCTCTCAAATAGGCCCTCGCAGTTGTTCCTCGTGGAGGGTGGCATCTGAAAATCTTTTTATTTTCTTTTTCCTTTTTTTTTGGGGGGGTGAGGTGGGGGTGGTTTGTGGGTGCGGGAGGGGGGGGTGGGGGGGCTGTTTCAATACAATACCAACACAAACGAGAACGATAATGCTTTTTGTAGCAACAAAGAAAAGAATAGAGAGAGAGAGAAAGAGAGAGAGAGAGACGAGGAGAGATAGAGAGAGAAGAGGACGGAAGACCACAATTTCGATCATAGACCCCAGATGTCTCCCACTGACTGTTTTTCACTTTTTAAATGAAAATATCCTTGGCCCGACGACGGCCGAGCATTGATCAGGATATGGACCATTTTCATTATGCTCTGCTGTTTTACATCCCTGTTTTTTGCATTATTTTCTTCCTGATTGAGCTGCTAAGCTTGATTGATTATTTACTATCTCGCTTTGGCTGTGTCAGTTTGTATGGCGTATGTCCGATAACATGCACGGGTTACGCACGGGGCCTCGATCTTGGCAGAGATTAGCTCCTTCCCTCGCTCAGGGGTCGCCATTTTTGCTGGTAGGTCGGGGGGCTTGCGCCGGTCCAGTGAATTTCCTTACGCGTGGCTGATGGGTGCTTTTCAGTATACGCGACCGGAGATGGCTAGTTTCTTTTTAATGCTTCTAGGCCTGTATCGCCAAGCCGCTGACTGGAACATGGTTGGACTTCAATGCCCCTGGTTGGTCCCTTCCTGTTGAGAAAAAGGTTTAGAGTTGAGGTCCCTGCCAAATAGTACCCACCTTTTTTTCCTAGTCCCCTATCTTCTTCCATTCTTACACGGGTCTTTTCTCCCTCGGCCGTCTCCCCTCAAGCCGTCGTTGTCCACACCCTTTTCTTCTCTGATACTGCTTAAGGTCGCTGCGGAAGCAGCAGGGAATCCCAAGACCAGTTACCTTGGCCGAAGGGCTGATTGCCTGCTCCCAATTCAGTCACGAGGTGCACGGTCTGGTTTCTCAGCTGGGCTGAACCATGCCTTATTGCGCCATACTGTGGCCATCATCTTGTCCCCCTTCCCGCAGCATGCAAGCTCTCCTATGGTTACTTTTTATTTCTGCCAGTATTTAAAAACCTTTCATGGCCAACCAAAACAACTGCAACGAGAGAAAGAACAAAACACTACGATGTCCGACCCTTTTGACGGACAATGGACTTCAGACTCGGACACAGAAGTCCCAGAGACGATAGGCGCTCGGCCCTCGTTGCTGATAAAATCAGTCGGCGGTATAGCAAACGACCTATTACCAATTTGAGTCCATTTTCTGTTGCCAAGGGGACGAAACGTCTTGTAGGCGGCGAGCTGAATACATAGAGGTTGAGTGTGATGGGTTTTTCCCTGTCTGTGCAGGTTGATCCGAACAGCTCGGGACTTGGGAGTACTTAGTAAAATCATCAAGTTCTTAGTGAATTACCCAATCCAGGTGTCCCACATGTTCCGCTGAGCGATCTTTAATTCTTGAAAGATTTACCATTTTTTTTTTGATCTAACACTTATATTGAAAAAGAATTTTTAACAAAATTTTGGGTGTAATTCTTAGAAGATGTATTTTAAAGAACTGTGTTAATGAATGAATGTCGAGTTGACTTCAACGCGGTGACAGCCCTGATATGACGCTTGCAAATCGCTGGGCTTGTAACAACATTACCGTTATCTTACCTACTCCCCTTTTGAATGTGTTTGTTGTATAGATTATTACTGTGACTAGGAGAGGTGTATGGCAGGTACTGAATACACTCACAGATTCTCTAAGTTTTGCACTACTGAGATACATTGATGACCCTGCTATATCAAATGTGTGTTGTTATGTTGTGTGTGTGTGTGTTTGTGTGTGTGTGTTGTGTGTGTGTGTGTGTTTCAAGTGTGCAAGGTTAACCCGTACGGTTCATATGCAAAGGCTGTCAATCCGTGCCCAACAACTACAATTCGACTATTTTCTGCAACAACCACGTTGGATGTACCAAGGTAAGTCGTCTTTTCAACCACCCGAAATAGCATTTTTTTTGTTTTGTTTTCACCAAGTGATCTAACCGTCTGTATTCTCTCTCTCTCTCTCTCCTCTCGTCTCTCTCTCTCTCTCTCTCTCTCTCTCTCTCTCTCAGTGGACGTTGATGACAATATCCGCGTCACCCACCACTGGGGGGGGGGTTCCGACGTAGGGAAGGTGCACCGCTCACCATAACTAGAGTAAGGAGCAATCCAACAACGGCATTCACTGCTCACACGCAGACCACCAACTCTTTAACAAACCAATAATGGAATTTATTTTGTTCTGTGTGATGGGTTGATTCTTTGGGCTAATGAGGTGTATATTAACTTACCATATTTTAAAACGTCCTTGTAGTCTTCTCGTAGATTCTTTTTTTTTTTTTTTTTTTTTTTTTTTTGTTTGTTGAAATACGTCGCTGAAGCCTCGTCGAACCCATCCACACGCAGCCAAAACCAGGAACAGAGTCCCAGGAAAAAAGTAGACGGAGCAGAACTGGAACTCGAACAGGGAAAACTGAAAAAAACAACCCAGGAACCACCTGCAAGGAGGGGGCCTAACTATGCACACTGCCTCGGTATCTTTTTACTAATGCCGAAGGACAGCTAGGTTTCCTGTGTAGTGTACATGCAAAACAACAAACAACACGATTGCGCACAAGTCGTGTGTGTGCAACTATTTTGCTTGTGGCTTAAGTTTGGTACGACAGAAGACATAGATGGCTTTGAGATGCAACGGAAAAGTAGAAGATGACACCCAATGATTATTCGGGCAACTCTTCGCCCCGCTTTCTGAATAAATTCCTAACTCTATGCATAACAGTTTTTATTTAATGATGCGACGATGATGATCGCATATAATAAGAATAGATATGACGCGACGATGGTCGCATACAACGTACTCACCAACATACTGATGCAGGCCAAGATAATAGCTGACTCATACAATCCAGTACGTTAATAATTCAACGGTTTATTGTTAAACAGAAGAAATTACATGAATAAGGAACTGACCTCGGTGACCATAGCGGTTTCAGCGAGGCCTAGTACAGCGGGACTAGTAGAGTCCAACCCTGTCCTGGTCCGGCGGCTCGCGGGTTTTCCTCCTACTTGGCTATAGCTGGTAAAGAATCGCCAATCCACGGCAGGAAAGGATGCTGATGAAGGATCAATACAGATTCAGGATGTTGATGTTTTGTTGATGAACGAAGCTATTGTCAGAAATGTTGAAAAAGCCCAGTACCCTACAACCTTGCAGATTCTTGGGAATAGAGGCTCGATGGATAACCACGACGAATCTAAACCGTTGTAAAAAATATAAGGACACAATAACATTACCACACCACACACACGCACACACACACACACGACACACATATATATTCTAATATAGATATATATCTATATATATATAATATTTTGCCAAGTCATTACTGAATAATGATGGAAGAGATGTTATCTGCACTTGTTTTCCCCCCACTACTTAATTGTTCAGCATTAATATATATATATATGTTCGACTGCAAAAATAAACTTGCTGAAAAAATACGCCAGAATCTGATGAAGTAAAAGGGCGCACACTTCTCGATGATGCCGTACACACTAAAAGGGATATTTTACACGTGAAAGATTACGAATGAGAAATTCGAAAATGGGTACTACAAAATTTACAGAAAATCGCCTTCCAGATCTGATTGTCGATTGCCGTTTCTCATGTCACAGTCCCCTTCTGTGCGGTCACGTGATCTCCCGGGTCCTCGTAACTAGGGTACGCGCGTAGCAACATATTGATATGAATTATGATGAATAGGTCATCTTATAATTGAAATGGCAACGAACAAGTTAGAAAAGAAAAACAGCACATAAGAGGTTTAACTGAAGTATTCTTTGCAAGACCTAAAAGTGAAAGGAATAATCGGCGTGGGACTGCAAGGAATGAACTTGAAGACGTGGATGGGGTGGATGGAAGATTTCGTCATATACAAGGTATCAGCTATTACGTAAATAATCTCGGTAAAGGCCAATCATGCTTGAGCTAGCTTTTAGACCAGCAAATGACAGAGCAGATCTAGATGCTGTTAAAGAATTTACTCTCAATATGATTTATACATTTACAATCGGTTCCCAGCCATGGCAGAATCTCTACTCACCTTCAGAGCAGTATGTGGGAGATTTACCGCTTATTTCATGAAAGGTCATGTACCTTCAGAAACCAAATAGAAGAAGCCATGCTTTTGCTGACTTTGAGTTTTGGCAGAGGTTAAGAGTGGTGTCGTCGTGGGAGTGGTGTAGACACTTCTATTCTGGGGGAGACCTACTACACAGGTGTGATCACGTTTGAAAGGACCCCACGACAAGACGAAGGCAAGAAGACATGACAGTCACGAATGACCTCAACTGGAAAGATCGACGGCAAGGACACCGTGGATTCCCCTCACGCCGATCTGCAGATGGAATGGTATGACCACACTGTCAACGATGTAATGGACACTTTGTTGAAAATGACCCTGACTAAATACAAAGTTTGACATGATGCAGAAATTACCTCAAGGAATTGAAAAAAAAAAAAATTAAACTCTGAATATAAAAAGCTACACTTTCAAGGTATTGGTCAAGCAAGAAGAAAAAAAAAACCCAAGCAGCTCTGCAACATGAAATGAAAACGTTAAAGTTAAATATGAAAAGTTTGTATGCAAGAACTGATGAACTTGAAGATAGATCAACACCAAACAACCTCGTCGTCCGTGAATAGCCTCGCCAAAAGACAACGAAGACGTGTGATTAAGGATTGTAAAGACAGAGTCCCGGATTGATCGGTAACCCATGTAAACTGACAGAGCGTGTTCCCGATTTGACTGTGTTTAGCGTGGTGTCCTCTAATAAAGACTCTTCAGTTGTTGCCTAGGTGTACGTTTTTTCAGACAAGGCATTTTGTGAGCCTATAGGTAAACTAAAGTTACATCTTACTTTCGTCTGAAAGGACTTTCTGTAAAGAGTGAGAGAGAAACTTACGAAAAAAAAAATGGATCCTTTTTCTAAAACGTCAAAAGAGGCCCTGGAAAAGAGCCACTGAGCACATTGGCATGTTATTGATGGAACCAAACTATATTCCCTCCATGCAACCTGAAATCTTTGTACAACAAAGCGCAGCTGGCCTGGCTACATGGTGCTAAACGAGAACCCTAGCCACAAGAAATTCAGATCTAAACGTGGCAGAGTTTTCACAGGGAACATCTGAACAGTGTACAACCATCGAGTGGCGTGTCGAAACAGGTTGTGCAAATCCACGAGTGTTGCCATGTTGGGGGTAGGTCAACCTGTCAATGTTACTGCATAGAAATCAGCGGGGGTCGAAGAAAATGGGCCACACTCATTAGGGGGCAGCCACTGAACAAGTGTTTTTTGAAAAAAAATAAATAATAACATTGAAAGATAGCCAGAAATTCACCTGCAATATATCCATATGTTTTTTTTTTTTTTTGTTTTTTGCATTTGGAATATGTCTGGGTTTCTTGTTAAGACGGACGAGCACACCTTCTTATTTCCTATGTTTTCATCTGCTTTTGCTTTTATTGTTTTGAGAGACGGTTGTTGATAGCTTTCAGTAATCCATTAGCATTTCGGGGTTTTCCAAATGCCATCTTGTCAACCACCATTTAAGCTGTCCTCAACAGTGGCGACCCTTCTGGCTTTTTTTTTTTTTTTTTTTAATTTTTTTTAATCTCACTAAAACGTAGCTGTAACGGAAATACAACAGCGAACATGGAATGTTCCATTTTCTTATAAAAATAAATCAGTGTTGTGTAGTTCATAACGGGTTTTTTTTTTTCATTGTTGTATGGTTTTGACCAGAACAGTCTTCCCTATATAGTATACGGTATGGATCTATAATTATTTATTTTTTTTTTTTTTTTTTTTTACTGATTCTACTTTAGTGATTATATTTAAGAACAGGAATAATTTTCCGAGAACTGATGTGGCTGACGGTAACATTAGCTTTCGCTGAGTAGTGTAACGCAGAGTAATTCAATAATTCGCAGACAAAGAGTGAATTCTTATGTGAAAAGAAGCGGTACGCCGTAGTGTGGTATGATTCACTTGTTTTGGCTTGTTTATGACTTGTTTTTGTTTTGTTTGGTAAAACTCATGGTGGTTAAATGCATGTGGTACAAAGGACACCTCGTATTAATCCCCCCCCCCCCCCCCCCCTATGAACTTATGTATCAAACCACTGTAATAACCGTAACATCCTGGATTACTACGCTAGAGACCCAAAAAAAAGCAACATGTGTCATTGAGAGCTATAGAAGGAAAGTCAACTATGTGAACAGTTCATTTAAGCAATGGAGTCAGTGTTGATCTCAATGCTCACTTAATTTATGCAAGCTTACCTAACTGGATGTATCACAGATCGAAGCTTATGAAATTAGTCGCGGTGTAATATGCGCACGGCTGGTTGTCATGAAAGGAAGATCTAGTTTTGATAGAATCGGCCAAACGAACGCAATAAACTAGTTTCATAAAGATGTAAATTCCACGAAAAGACTAGGACATACTTCTAAGAAAATGACAAACACTTTTTGCAAAGCTCGGAGCGATGCAAAATCTCCTTGGAAAGAAAGAAAAGATATAGAAGTTGCACTTGCCTCGCTCTCTCCTCTCTCTCTCTCTCTCTCTCTCCTCTCTCTCTCTCTCTCCTCTCTCTCCTCCTAGGGTTGCAACTTGCCGTGGTCGAGGGCTGGCGCGGTCCCGGTGATTCGTCTTATGCTTTGCTGTCGATGGCATCATACTGAAGATAGCTAGTTATTGTTTTTTTCTATGTTTTTTTTTTAATGCTTTAGGCCGGAAAGTCAAGTTGCCTTGTCTGCCTAAGCACACGTGGTTCAGGAGTGATTCCCGGTAGGGACTTCCATGTCAGTAGCTAATGGTTGAGGACCCTGACAAATAGTAACCCGCCTTGTCTCCTTTGCCGTTTTCTGCCTTGCTAATTTGGTCCTTTTTTGATCTTCGTTCCCCTTTTCAAGTCTCTTTTCCACACTACTTTTCCTCTCTGGTGTCTAAGATCCGCCGCGTTTTGGCCGTGCGTGCGACCTGTGACGGCCAGGGTAATGGAATCCTGGTGATTGAGAGGCAAGCGCCCTCAACACATCACTTTGCTCGGCCTCTCCTAGACCCGGAGGTACACTCTGGCCCAGTGTATCAATCGGCTCCCCCTGCCTGGGCTGGTCAAGACGGCAATCTCCGCGGGCCAAGGTACCCCCAGCAGTGCTCGTTCTCTGGTCCCAGGAGTATACATTCAGGGGGGGGGGGGGGGGGGGGGGGTGGATAGGGTTGTGGTTTCGGTCTGTGTATATCTCGCCTAAGTCTGCAGAGTCAGACTGACCTTGGGCCCGGCCCTTAGTTGACTCCATGGTGGGGGGTAGGGAAGATGACATCCATACTAAAACATGGCTTCTTCTCCCAAAAAATCCTCCTCCCCCCCAAACGAAAGTCAATTTAATTTCACAACAGACGGTCGTCAGGAGTCTTGTGCGATGCACTCAGAGCTGAAACGAACAGAAGAATGTCAGTAATTTCGGTCCTCTTTGCTGACAGGTGAAAGTACGGAGCAGACCACCCATTCTGCCCTAAGCCGTTTTTCAATACGCAGGCTTCCAATTTGTTGCAGAGGACCCACATCCTAAACGCCTCTGAAATGGTATCTTTCGTATCCAGGTGCAAGATAATAAACCATCAAGCGCTGCTGACAGCTAACAAGCTTGTCTCCAGAGGATCCGTGACTCCCCATAAAGCATGAATTCATCTAGGGAGTCTTCGTGCCCAGTCTCAGAGGTTCTCGGCGGCAGAGATCACAGCGGAACGTGACATCCCAGTGTGACGATAGTGCGTATGGTTACCGAAAATGTTCAAATGAGTGCCCCCAACATCCCCCTTATCGACATTCTTGCGCCCCTCGTTACCCCCAGTCCATTAAAGTAGGTGATTTAGGGTCCGTGTGCAAATGTATGTTCCCTGTCTCAATACGAAATGTTTAAAGCCAGAGGTTTTGGACACGTAAGATCTCTCTTCCGGGGAGAGGTGGTGGTGTTGCTGCAAGGCAACCCATGATGGCCGGTAAAAGATCCGTCTCATGGTGCGAACTGCGGTGGCGACCTCCTTCCTCTTCACTCCGCCCTGCCCTGGTTTGGAATTCAGGAGTCCAACATGCCCAGAATAGGGAAACAGAAAAGAAATCTCGTTGTTTTTAGGCACATAGACAGTGTGTTGGGAGCCAAACATCAACCTGGTCTTCGTCTCGTCCGCTGTAAAGAAAGTGTCCAACCGTTCAGCCTTCTGCCAGACGGATGAATTTAATTTTCACAAAAACTTTGCAAGTATAAATGTTAACTCTTGGATCCAAAGCCACCTCCAGTCCAACTAGATGTTTGGCCCCTGGGGAGGCAAAAATCCACCACCCCTCAGAACTGCCCAGCAATCTGCTCCCTTCTGCTGCTGGGCAGATTAAAAAGCCACCCTCCCGCCTCAACTTCTGTGAGCGGTGACCGTGTCGGGCAAGGGTAGTGTACAACCCAGTGTGGAGTGGTGGAGAGAGAAAGAAACCTCCCCCATCTCCAAAACTCAGCCTTCTTCACCTGTGGGCAAGTCTTGCCAGCAAGGTCTGAAGACCAAAACCGTCCCGTGCCATCTGAACTATATAAATTCGCTCCATTGAAGCAGACGATGGACTGAATAAACTGATGACTCTTCCTATTCATCCTCTGCAGCCATGGACATCCAATATTCATTGGAAATCCATGGGGGGGCTTACATTCAAACTTTGAGGGCTGCAGCTCTGTTGCAACAATAAAACATTACTTCGTAGCTCTTCAGGAACTAAATCTTCAAAGCAGAAGACCTTCACTCTTTCCTGGCTTTAATATTCTTTCCAAGCCTGCACAACCCATCACAGGCATTGGGACTATCGGCGGTGTTTGCCCTCTTTTACATAAAACTTGCCTGTTCGTTCCTGTCGCTCTGACTACCCTCCTTCATAGCTGTAGCTGCAAGAGTCACTCTCCCCAAAACTGTTACCAGTTTTGCTCACTAAATCTGCCACCTTCTGTCCCTGGTTTCTGTTGTCAGGGACTCTGAGTCGTCTGTCTGGAGAACATTCCTTGACCTTTTGTGCTGTTGGTGATTTCCGTGGACACAGTCTCTTTTAGGGTAGTGTGAATTCGTCATCCAGAGGTCTCTCTCTCTGAAAATTGGTCCTTTCAGACTTTGATTTGTGTTGTCTGAACGATGGAGCCCCAGTTACCTCCACTCTTCCTCAGTTCCTTCCATGTTTTAGATTTGTCGTATGTGACCCCTCGCTGGTCCTGGACTATGAAGTGGTCTGTCCATGATGAGCTGCAGGGAAGCGACCGATTTCACCTGTTCTTTGTAAAAGTTCGTATTAACTGAAAACGCCTCTGGCTCACAACATCTTAATTATAAAGAAGGCAAACTGGATCTTTTTGCAGCCAATATTTCAAAGGAACTCCAGGAAATTGACATTCTTCAGAGTCCAGACCCTGCAGAAATCTCTGACCAATACTGTGATAAACTGTGCTCAAAACCTGTATTCCAGTGTCTTCGATTGCGACAAACTCCAACTGCCCAAAACACCTTGGTTTAATTCTGATTGCCAACAAATCTCAAAAGTACGCAAACGGGCTCAGCGTCGGTATACCCAAGACCTTCAGGTCCCAACGCTTGAGCCCATCAGAACTCCGTGCCAAATCGAGAACACACTTTCAAAATCAGTAAACCCTCAGTCTTGGAGAAAACTTCTCTGCTTCCTGGCTGACATTAAAACTTTCAAAGAAAAAGTTTGGAACATAACCATCAAGAAAATTCAAGGGAAACACCAACCCCTCCAATTCATCACCTGAAACGTGCCGATGCTCTGATAACTGACAACAGCTGTTGCCAGTCTGCTGGCCTCCACCATCCAACATAACTCCTCATCTTCAAATAAATTTGCTGCCTTGTTTTTTTAAAACAACAATCGAGACCAACCTTCATATAATTTCACTTCCGACTACTCTAGTGTACAACTCTACCCTTTTCTATTTGATGAACTGAAGTCCACTCTGCAAACCTCAATGATTCTGTATCTCCCAGCCTAAATGATTTCATTATGAATCATCTTACAGAAAGCTGTCTCCAACCCTTCTTCAAGTCTACAAACACTATCTGACCACAGGGTGCTTTCCCTGCCCTCCTGGCGGAAAGCCCTGTGATCATTTCCCATCCCTAACAGCCTTGAAAGGACCCTCACCAGCTCCCTTCAAACTATCGCCCAATAGCTCTGACCAGCTGACCCCTCGTTCCTCATGGAAAAGATGGGCAATACCGTCGATGTGGAAGCTTAAAACCGATGGCCTTTTGGCCAGTGAACAGTGCGGGTTCCGGAAGTGCCACATCGACAACCATTTAGTTCGTCTGGAAACCACCATCCGCAATGCCTTTGTCAATAACAGCATGTGGTCGCTATCTTTTTTTTACCTAAAAAAGCGTTACGACACCACTCGTATGGAAATCAGGAATTCCTTATGGATCTGCCTAGACTTGGTTTTTCGTTGGGTCATCTGCCTCTTTATTATCAAAAACTTTCTGGCTGATCGACAGTTCCAGGTGCGTGTGGCACCACACTCTCTGACATCCATGGGCAGGAGTTGGGTGTACCTCAAGGGAGCATCCTTTCTCCTGCCCTTTTCAGCATTAAAATCAACGACATTGTGAAATTGGTAAACCAGGTTCTGAGTCCCTCTCTGTCGTTCTGTTGATGACTTTGCGCTGTACGCAGTTTGGAGCTTCTTACCGCCAGGCATACAGCGTCGACTCAACTTTGTGTCCAACAAGACAAAACAGTGGGGCCGAGGAAAACTGGGTTTACTTCTCAAGTACAAAACTCAGTTAATCCATTTCCACAATTTTCCGTCAATTGTTTTGCTGATCCTGAAATTCGTTGGACAAGTCCACCATTCCAGCTGTAAAAGAGCCAAATTTCTTGGGGTGTTTTTTTTTAAATCAAAAACTGAACTTTAAAAGTCACATCCAACACTTAAAAACTGCATGTCAGAAAGCACTGAACATTCTGCGAGTTGTGGCGCACACAGATTGGGGCGCTGACAAGGAAAACTCTCCTCCATCTTTACAGGGCTCTGATCCGCTCCAAACTGGACTATGGGTGTGTAGTTTATGCTCGGCCAGACCCTTCCTACCTGAAAAGTCTAGACCCTATCCACCATCAAGGGCTTCGATGTGTCTGGGTGCGTTCTCCGCACCACTCCTGTTTATAGCGCTGTATGCCGAGGCAGGAGAACCATCCCTCTCAAATCGCCGACTGAAACTTGCCTGGAATTACTGTCTGAGTCTCTCTTCTGAACCTCAAACCTGCATATGCTGTGTTTTTCGACCCGGAGTAGTTTGGGTTTTTGCTAAGTTTCGTGGATGACCCACCATGGACTGTCTTTACGTACATGAGATCCGGGGTTTGATTTAGCCTCTACCGGAAAGATTCCACTATGTCCTCGGTGTACAAAGTCCCTTTTCGCTGAACCTGGATTATGGTTCCATCCTACAACAGATGTTCACTGACGTTTCCAACTCTGAGGAGGGAGTCGGTGGCCTCTGCTGTGTTTTGGGTGCGACCCGCCGAAGCCCTTCTTCAGAGATGTCACCAATCCACATTCCCACCGGCAGCTCCATCTCCACTGCTGAGCTGACCAGCCTGGTCCTGGCATTTTCTTCAGATGTCTCCAAATCAAAACAGAAAGATTCCTTATTTTATCAGACTCCCTTTCTGCTTTGGAGGCCATTGCCGGCCGTAATCTCAAGCACCCTCAGCCTGCTGAAAGTTTTTGAACTGTCCACATCTCTAAAATCCAATGGATACAACATAGTTTTTGCTTGGGTTCCCAGCCATGTGGCATTCGAGGCAATGAGACGGGTTGATCACTTGCCAAGAGATGCCACAAGGGAAAGTTGAGCAGGTTGTCTATTCCCACACCTGAATCTGAAACCCAAAACACAGGCCTATGTCAAAGACCTCTGCAGAGGAATGGATCCTTGGGCAGAAACTGGATACAAACTGTTTGTTTAAAATCGTCTAAACCTCAACGATTTTTACCTATTCCAGAGGCAGCCGCTAAGAGGAAACATTCTTGGCCGCTGCACATGAGCCCATCTCGTTTTTACATACCGCATTCTTTAATCTTTCAAAAGTGAAGAAGCTCTGGGTGTATTCCCTGTCATGTTCCACTCATCCAGGGGTGAAATATATTCTTTTAGATGGTTGGTGATAGTACTTGCACGATGTGAGACATACAACACTTTACAGCAGGAGTCCCTGAAACCTTGTTCAGAGAGGTCCCACCTGACGTGATCTTTTGAGTTTTTAGAGAGAGAGATTAACATTTTTCATCTGATTTAAATTTTACGGAAGACAGATTTTTAACGAAGTTTTCCGTGCGTTCTAGAAGATTGTAAATTTAAAGAGATAGGAAGGTTTTTTTTTTGTGTTTTTTATTTGTTTTTGTGTTTTTTTTTTTAATAGATGACTTGTAGTTGATTATTAAAGTGGTGACAGCCCTGATGTGCCCTTTGCGTCGGCTGACTAGACACCAGTTTTTACCCCTCCTCTCGCTCTATCTCTCTTCTCTCTCTCTCGCTCTCTCTCGTCTCTCTTTAGATTAGGTTTCTAGTGTGGTGGTTGTTTTGTGTATATCTATAAGTAGAGAATTTTGTTATTTTCAATTATAACAAAAGGCTCGTCTGTCGTAGATTGAAGAAATAGGAAATAAGCAGTCATATCTCCATGTTACATAATGCTGCCTAACGTATGTCTATGGGTAATGGGGAATAGTACATGGCGTCCAAAATAGCCTTCACAAGTTCTAGTCTCCAAGGGAGACACTCCAATAGGGAGGAAACTCTTCTAACATATAACTCCTGTCAGAATATAAGAATTATATATTAGATATATATATACTCAATATCTGTATATATCTATCTATATGAATAGCGGAGA
>JADBJO010027149.1:0-17500 GCA_016801955.1 Conus betulinus
ACTGATGCATTCCAACCAACCAGAACACAGATACAGGAAGGTACGCATCCACACTGATGCATTCCAAACAACCAGAACACAGATACAGGAGGTACGCATTGCAACCAACCAACCAGAACACAGATACAGGAAGGTACGCATCCACACTGATGCATTCCAACCAACCAACCAGAACACAGATACAGGAAGGTACAGGCATCCACACTGATGCATTCCAACCAACCAGAACACAGATACAGGAAGGTACGCAGGTACCACACTGATGCATTCCAACCAACCAGAACACAGATACAGGAAGGTACGCATCCACACTGATGCATTCCACAGGAAGGTAGATACACTGATGCATTCAACCAACAGAACACAGAACAGGAAGGTACGCATCCACACTGATGCATTCCAAAACGCAGAATACAGGAACCACCAGTACAGGAAGCACGCCAGAACAACAGAACACAGGAAGGTACGCATCTGCACTGATGCATTCCTACCAACCAGAACACAGATACAGGAAGGTACGCATCCACACTGATGCATTCCAACCAACCAGAACACAGATACAGGAAGGTACCACACACTGATGCATTCCAACCAACCAGAACACAGATACAGGAAGGTGCGCATCCACACTGATGCATTCCAACCAACCAGAACACAGATACAGGAAGGTACCACACTGATGCATTCCAACCAACCAGAACACAGATACAGGAAGGTGCGCATCCACACTGATGCATTCCAACCAACCAGAACACAGATACAGGAAGGTACCATCCACTGATGCATTCCAACCAACCAGAACACAGATACAGGAAGGTACGCATCCGCACTGATACATTCCAACCAACCAGAACACAGATACAGGAAGGTACGCATCCACACTGATGCATTCCAACCAACCAGAACAGAACACAGATACAGGAAGGTACGCAACCGCAGTGATGCATTCCAACCAACCAGAACACAGAAACAGGAAGGTACCGCACCGCAGTGATGCATTCCAACCAACCAGAACACAGATACAGGAAGGTACGCATCCACACTGATGCATTCCAACCAACCAGAAGACAGATACAGGAAGGTACCACACCGATGCATTCCAACCAACCAGAACACAGATACAGGAAGGTGCGCATCCACACTGATGCATTCCAACCAACCAGAACACAGATACAGGAAGGTACGCATCCGCGCACTGATGCATTCCAACCAACCACCAAACACAGATACAGGAAGGTGCGCATCCACACTGATGCATTCCAACCAACCAGAACACAGATACAGGAAGGTGCGCATCTGCACTGATGCATTCCTACCAACCAGAACACAGATACAGGAAGGTACCACACTGATGCATTCCAACCAACCAGAAACACAGATACAGGAAGGTGCGCATCCACACTGATGCATTCCAACCAACCAGAACACAGATACAGGAAGGTACCACACTGATGCATTCCAACCAACCAGAACACAGATACAGGAAGGTGCGCATCCACACTGATGCATCCAACCAACCAGAACACAGATACAGGAAGGTACGCATCCACACTGATGCATTCAAACCAACCAGAACACAGATACAGGAAGGTACGCAACCGCAGTGATGCATTCCAACCAACCAGAACACAGATACAGGAAGGTACGCATCCACACTGATGCATTCCAACCAACCAGAACACAGATACAGGAAGGTACGCATCCACACTGATGCATTTCAACCAACCAGAACACAGATACAGGAAGGTACCACACTGATGCATTCCAACCAACCAGAACACAGATACAGGAAGGTGCGCATCCGCACTGATACATTCCAACCAACCAGAACACAGATACAGGAAGGTACGCATCCACACTGATGCATTCCAACCAACCAGAACACAGATACAGGAAGGTACGCAACCGCAGTGATGCATTCCAACCAACCAGAACACAGATACAGGAAGGTACGCATCCACACGGATGCATTTCAACCAACCAGAACACAGATACATGAAGGTGCGCACGTATGCTTACACATGTTCCCCCGGCCATCCCCATCATAGATAGACAGACAGACAGGCAGACAGATACAGATACACAGACACACAGTCACAGACGCTGTCTGTCTCTCTGTCTCTGTCTTTTCTCTCTGTGTTGTCTGTCTGTCTGTCAGTCTCTCTCTCTCTCTCTCTCTCTCTCTCTCTCTCTCTCTCTCTCTCTCTCTCTCTCTCTCTCTCAAAAATGATTGCTTGCGACATTATTTCGTTGCTGCTGTTCGGAAAGTGTTTTCCAGATCACACAGTTTTCTATTTCACTTTTCCATAATGTCTCCCTGAAGGGAAGACTTCAAACAGACATGGGTTTCATCACCCTAGATCATGTAGCTTTTCGTGTCACACTATATTCGTGCAACTCACACTTGCCCTTCACCGACAATTTTTCCCCTCTTGATTCCCTTGTTTGTCCAAAACGTTCCTACATTTTACAGGCAAGCCAGCATACCTACACTAAAAAACCACAGCAGGTTCTGTAAACAGGAATACAATGTTCTGGGAATATCAGTATGGCAGAGAAAGATCGGAGCTTCTGCGATCAGTACAACCTGCGGTTAAATTTCTTTTGGATGTGATCAAGTTTTGGCATAGAATAAACATATCGTCTTGAATTTACTAAATATTTACAAATATCAATATGCCTCACTTCAACGCCTTTGATTGGAAGACATGGCTTTGTCCTAAACTCAATCAACATTTTTTTCAACGTTCAAGTCAAGACAATTGCGCCCATATCAATCAACACATCTTCGAACTTCATTGTAAACCTCCCCTTGTTCCTACTGTAAAGAAACGCACAAGGGGAGATCGGGCTCGGGAGAAAGTTGGACTAGGTTCATCCAAAAAAGACAAACGAGTCAGGCCCAGTGAAGATTTCCTCTCTTTTAATTTGGTCCATAAAGCGAAAAGAAACGTAAAGGTTAAGACAAAGGTACAAGTAAAGGGAAAAATAAAGTAAAGGTAAAACACTAAGCAAAGGGCTCTAGCAACCGTGGCCTGTAAATGAAAAATGCAAACGAATGTAAACCACAACTGCATCTTACACCACCATTGCATAGTTCACATACATCCGAATCATTGCATGAATTCTTCAACATGACATAAAAGTATCATTTAGCAAAGTTACGAAGCTAGGCCAGTCTCAGGAATGAAGCATCCCTCATTCTGCTGCAAGCCAGAGCATATCATTCAGGAGACACATAATCAGGAATGTGCTATACTATGGTATTCAGAACCATACGGTCAACCACTATAGCTCTTTTTAGTCTCTTGCACTGGATTTGCGAGGTTATCAACAATGATAACCGATACAAACAAGAACTAATCGAGTGACAACACGACCACTCTGAAACTAGGGTGAACCTAACCTCAAAGACACGGTTCAACCCCGTGCTGCCCTAAATCGGAACAGCAACTTCCAATTATGTGGGATTCATGTCCCTAACACAATTATTCCATTTCATTCCATGTGTTCCGTCATAATTGCTCATCACTTCGCTTCTATAATTAAGCAACATGGGATGACAGACTGCATCCCCAAATCACAACCAGTCAAAGGAATCGAATCAAACAACATGGGATAACAGACTTCATCCCCAAATTACAACCAGTCAAAGGAATCGACAGTGAACAGAATAAAGCGCAACACTTCGACTCATGAAATGAAAAAAAAACATGAAACAGCAACAAAGAAATATGCCAGTTTCCGTCGACATTAAAGGCAAACAGCCTATATAGGCAACAAGCCTGTAACCTTCATCATGCATAAAGGGAGACAGATACCCAGTATAACCAGTATGTTCTTCAGAAAAGAAATATACTCAGGAGACAGAGACACGGAGAAATAAATAAAGAGAGAGAGAGAGAGAGAGAGAGAGAGAGAGAGAGAGAGTCTTATGGCTTATGGCTTGTGTTCCGGTCAAAAAGCAATGCAAAATCATCTATTACAATAGCCCATGAGTCAATAACACACAACAATATTGCCTTATCGGCCATCATTTAACGACTCCTGTTTCAACTGCTCAATTATAAAATTCTAGAAACACTACTAAAAATCTGTCAACTACATCACTATGCTATCTGCTTATTCATTTATCATTTTACAAATTACAATAAACATATCCTTATAAGGACTCCATAACTTCTGTATTTTTATCTCATTCATTTATTTTTCATTGTCGCAGAAACATCACTAACTTCGTCTTTTTTCATTCATATATTATCCAATCGTGCACTTCTAGCACTCTCCCTTGAAGATGCACATGCCCTTTTTTACAGATGGATCTTTACTTAAGGCAAGGCATTCTAAATGTCAACTTGCATTTGCAACCATGATTTTATAAGCAAACTGACTCAATGCAACAAAGCGCGAAATAACCTGTACATCTGCCTACTAAATTTCTGAAGATGCTGGCCGACGCTTATCCGAATACCAAACCGAATTTCTATCCTGCACGGACCCATCAGTCCTTAATCTACACATCCATGTACAGCATGGAAACTGCATCTTTATCTAATTGCTAAAAATATAAACAAAATATTAGAATAGCTCATTTATTAACCAAGAAATCCAGTCTGCAATTAAGTAAGTCTTTCCTTCCAACATGTATTCATACATATAAACAACCAATATGACTCGAGTTCTGAAATAATCAAAATCGTAGTGCTCAATAAAACCTATAGAAAACCCAGAGTCAAGAATACAAAGCATGGAACAATCAATTCTTATTTCATAATAACAATGCAGCATTGTCAAATGTCTGACATATACACACATCAAAACACAAAGTACATAGTACTTAGATGCACTACTAGAATACAGAAATGAAGAAATGCATAAACTTTCATTTCTGGTGCCATCAGAACACCAGCACCACACTTCACAGACTAAGGTGTAGTCCCTCTCCGTTTGAGATTTGGGGCCTGACTGAATAACTCAGAAATTCTCAAGCACCCACGCTTCTCCTGGCGTCACCTAGGGACGCCATCTATCAGATCCCTACGACTCATGATATTTATAAGGGTTTTACATGTTAACAGCAGCTATTAACTGCAAACTTCATATCGCCTACATGTTCCTCTAACCTAAGCATACAACATCTCAAACATTGCGTGATCCTAGGTCTCACGAGTTTGAAATAAAAAAAATAGTAATCAGAACTATTTCCTTAAAATCCCCAGGATGACCAACAACCTAAATAGTAAACCCATCCCACAACTACTGGTCTCCCTCTTACATAAAGGGGCTGGCACCTCCATAAACTTCCCCGTCTCTTCCCCGGTCTAGCCGAGAGTATTCCCTCTTTGGCATTTCCGGCCCGTCGTCGGTCAGCGCCCACAAGGGATTCATTCTTAGATCGCCACACAACTGGGCGAACTCATCTCTGGGGTCATCAGACTACCTGCCTCGGCTAATGTAAACATCAACCGTGGCACTCCACACTGGAAGCGCACAAGAACCTCTGGTACACCATAGGTGGTGTACATCATGAACATAATTTGGATCAGGGCTGCAGAGATTCTGTCTTGATTTTAAGAGTTGATTGGCTTTTATAAGAAATGAGTGGGAAAAAATGGAAGAAATGATGATAAACAATCAACGCATGCCGAGAGTGTGTGTGTGCGTGCGTGTGTGTGTGTGTGTGTGTGTGTGTGTGTGTGTGTGTGTGTGTGTTGGGGAGAAATTATAAGAATGCATGCATTGGGGTTTCGGTAGGGCAATAATACAAAAAGCTACATCGTTTTCGTAAGAGCTATGAACCGCGCGCCCCGATGTGCTGGCGTTATTGTGAAAGCAATTCAGCCCTTGATATCAGCTGGCAGCCAATATTGTAATAAGACGGCCACGGTTTTCTCCCCTGCACAGGGCAGGGCAGAGCCATCGATTTCCTTCTCTCTTCTCTCGGAGTGTGTGCTGCCACAAGCCCTGGGATCAGATTTCCGCTCATATCATTTCCCGCTTTATGACTTGGCGTTTTTCCACTTGGGGAAATTCTTCTCTCTCTCTCTCTCTCTCTCTCTCTCCTCTCTCTCTCTCTCTCTCTCTCTCTCGCTGTGTGTCTCACGTTGCAGTGATGGTAACAAAGCTTGTATAAACAACAGGGTTTGTACTCTGGTGGGTAGATATGAAGACCGTTGTCCTTGAAGGTCTTTGCCAATGTTTCAGGTCATAGACTCTTGGTATTGGCGGAGCTGAGTGAAGCAAGAGGGGAACAAAGCCAACAGAAAATGAGAAAGGAAAACCAGTCAGATCAGATTCTGTGTGTGGGTTGAGTGTTGGGTCGAGTACGAGTCAGAGTGCTATGATTCTCCTCGTTCTTTAAATTACCCAAGCGATGCCAGCAAGGTCTGTGACCCTGAGCATGCGCGGAGCCCTGCAAAAACAGCTGGTGTTGATGTCCTCACTCCAAGATGCCGACCTTTTTCTTGACAGAATT
This sequence comes from Conus betulinus, assembly GCA_016801955.1. Classification (NCBI taxonomy): domain Eukaryota; kingdom Metazoa; phylum Mollusca; class Gastropoda; order Neogastropoda; family Conidae; genus Conus; species Conus betulinus. The sequence continues at coordinate 6,476 of JADBJO010027149.1, forward strand.
CTTGAAGATAGCTAGTCAGTAGTTACTGAGATGTATACCGAAGAAATTCTCTCTCCTCTCTCTCTCTCTGTCTTTCTCTCTCTCTCTCTCTCTGTCTCTGTCTCTCTTGCTTGCTCGCTCGTAGCTTCCCCTTTCTGTCTCTCTCACACACTCTCTGTTTTTGCTTCTCTTCTCCTCTCTCTCTCTCTCTCTCCTCCCTCGCCTCTCTCCTCCTCTCTCTGTCCCTCTCTCTCTCTCTCTCTCTCTCTCTCTCTCTCTCTCTCTCTCTCTCTCTGTCTCCCGTGTCTCTGTCTCTATCTCTGTGTCTTCATGTCTTTGGCAAGAGTTCATCCCCCAGTCCCCTCTCCTCTCTCTTGTTTTCACTATGGTTAGTACATAAAATTCAGACTGCTCACAGAAAGTACAAATTGCTCTATTTTCCCTTTATGGACGATTGTGTTTTTCGTGACACCCTCCCAAAAAAGAACTTGTCAAAGGTCAAGGAAGGTTAAGATGCAGACAATAGCGAGAATGCTGTAAAATGCTAATGGAAGCGTACAATGCCATTTAACGTTAAAAGTGGGGTATAGGTATTATTTGATGGAAAAGCTCGTGGTCTGGAAGAGGGGATATAAAGAGAAATTTTGTTTTCTTTTTGAGAATTGAAGCAAATAGTGGTAAGGGTTTCATTCCAAACGGACACTAGATTTTGAACAGGAAGTCGGCAGACGAAGAAATAAGGGTGGAAATCGTGCCCCTGTCTTTCTGGCTTGGACCCGAGACACATTTCATAAAGACTAAATGCAAGGAATTCCTTCGCGTTTGGCCAGTGGCGGCAGTTTACAACGTACTCATCGGCGAGCGAGGCTAGACATGAGCAAGAGATCTTGGGCTCCTTCACATGAGGGTATGTAGAAGAGAAAAGGGCTTGAGTCATGGAAGAAGAAGAGCAATATCCGTCGTCTTCTGTGTGGCGCACAGAAAAAGGTGATATTCTGTGATCGGTGCTGAAACTATCAGAACTGTCGGCCATCCAAAAACTAGAAGAGTTTGAAGATGCAGGCCACATTGTCTTTTAAGATTTGTCTGACGTCCGTTTCTTTTTCTCCTCAGGTCTCTCGCATCTCTCGCCGCGCGAGAATTGTCGAGAGCCGCTGGCTTTGTTCTGGGGGCGATGAAACCTGCGCCTCTGTACGGGTCCAGTGTCGGTTCCCGGTGTCTGTATGCTCGTAAGGCCTGTGTTTCTGGTAGGAGCAACAGGTGAATTCTGCAAGATGTCCTGCAGGTTGTTGGCAGGGGCGTATAATGTTGCCCGATATGTAATGATAAAAACGTGTGTTGTGTGTGTGTGTGGTGTGTGGTGTGTTGTGTGTGTGTGGGGTGTGTGTGGTGTGTGTGTTGTGTGTGTGTGTAAGAGGTGAGAGAGAGAAGAGAGAGGAGAGAGAGAGAGAGAGAAACAGACAGTAATGAAGACAGACAGACAGACCGACAGACACACAGACTGAAAAAGCGAAACATACAGCGACACCACACACAGCACACACACGCCACACACACACACCCCCAGCCACACACACACACACGACACACATACCGCGTGGCGCGCACAAACAGAGACCATGGGTGTGGTGGGAGGTAGACGAGTGAGAAGAGATGAAGTGAGCGAACGAGATTTTTCCCGATGTTGTGCGTCGCGGTTATTCAAAGCCTGCTGTCGTTTATAGTGTCAGCATCTCCTTTGGTGCTGCCGGACAGTGCAGTTTTCCTTTTGTTCATAGGAGACACAAGAGGGCATGAGAGAGAGTAGGGGAGAGAGGGGAGCGTTCAGAAACTAAATTGAGGTGCCACCAACAAAGATCAACAGGCCTGACAGATTGGGTGTCTTAGGAAATTAGTCTGGTTGACACCCCCTCTCTCTCGGAAATTTTGTCGCTGTCTGTCTGTTTTCTACTTCGTCTCTAGACAATCAACACTCTGTCAGTCATAACACGGTCTCTTTTCTGCTTTGGTCTGTCTGTTCTTTGTCTGGGCTGTCTGTGTCTTTCTCTCTCGAAGTCACGGATACTCGTCTGTCTCTCTCCTCTTCAAAAAGAAAAATCGTCTTTCGCATTGTCTGTCTGTCTCTATCTGGTCTCTCTCGCTCTCTTGTAAACATTCGTCCCAATATCGGGATCCAAACACATGCTTGGTCCAGTTTCCCCTTCCCAAATTTTGCTTGTCCCCTCGACGGAGGACATCAATGAGACACTGCCTCCAGACCTGGTGTTGCTTTGATCTTTGAGATTGAATGAACGAGGCTCCCCATCTCTCTCTGGTCTGTATGTCCGGCAGGTCTGTCCTTTCTAAGATCTTCTCTTCTACAAATTGAACGATGTAAACCTATTCAAAATTTGGTAGTCTCTAAACTGGGTCTCGTCTTGGTAGAATGTCTGGGAGTCTGTCTGTCGGGAGTGAGATGCTGAGAAGATTTTGGGTGGTTATAAAGACACCCAAAATGTAAAATTTCCAAAACACATGGCGGGGGGGGTTCAACTGATGGAGCAAAAAAAGGGGCATATGCGAACATATGCTCCATAAATCTGGGTGTGATTGGTAGATGAGACTGACACGAGGGTTACCCCTCTGCAACAGATCAGGTTTATCAGTTCATTTCCGGTTTAAACTAAAACTATCGCAAAAATTTGGAGTTCCAGAGTGAGATTGAGATCGGAAAACACAATTGTTCTGAACAATAGTCTCATTTGGATGTGGTAAACAGAAGGTGATCAGTTCATTCGTGTTATTGAGGGGGGCCAGTCGGTCACGTGTTGGAGAGGAAGAGAAAAAGCAACTAAGAGAGAGAGAGAGAGAGAGAGAGAGAAGAGAGAGGCATCAAGCAGCCAGTGGGAATTCATGCTGGTTCTGGCAGGAGGGGGCTAAGATTTCCTTTGGTAAATGACCTTCTATACAAGAGGTTACATTCCAGTCAGGTGACCCAAAGGAGAAAAATAAGGACATGTTTCTCAATGGCTTAGGAAACCAAACCATGCCAGTGAGGTTTCAGTAATTCAGCTTTCATTATTTGCGGGAAACATATCGTGAAAACCAAAACGAAAATCTGTCAGAAGGCCATCACGATAAAAAAGGTAACCACAGCAGAAAAAGGGTGAAAAAAATAGACACAATAAAGGTATCCCAGCGATTCTTTTTTTCTCTCAAATGCAGTATTGAGTGTATAGATCCCACCTCTGTTTTAGCGAAGATGTGGTGTCAGGGGTACGGACCGGCGACCGAAAAACTGGCATGGCGGGGGTAAGTAGTATTGACCAGTGCATCACGAGGGGCAAACAGGCCTCGCTATTTTTTACGCCTGTGGAGAGCCGAAAACAAAAAAAATTAATGGTAGCCCGTTGTCTGGTAACCTGGCACACTTGGAGCGGGTGTGCTCTGTGTGACACCTCAGTCTTCTTCTGCACCTAAAAGCGTTTTGTTTGGCATCCGCAGAATCTTTCCCCACATGTTGAAGCAGCCTGTTTTTCTATGTTGTGCTTTTTGTGCACTGTCCAAGTGGTGTATGTTTTGCACCTTCCAGTATATCTTGTACGGAGGTGCTGTGAAGGTGGGCGTCCATCTTGAAGGGCTCTGCTCTTTCGCAGAACCCTGAATTGTGTCCTTCTGGACCTTGGTGTACTCTGGTCACACGCCGAAGAGGGTCTTCCCTGAAGTGGTCTTGGGAACAGTGCAGTGCTTACCCCCACCATACGTTTCGAAGAATGCCTGAGGTTTGCGCTGTTGTTAACATCCTGGCATGCTGTTCTTTCAGTTTGAAGGCGTGGTCTGCAGCCTTCCGAAAAAACTTTCCAATGCTTTGAAGAGGCTTGCCTACCCCACTCCCCCCCCTCTTCGCAACGCCTCTCTCGGAAATGGGGCATGTGGGGCACTACTATCATGTTGCAATGCCAGCATTCTGAAATGCTCATTTAGAAGTGCCCCCTACAGAAAGCCCTGTTCCTCATTTTGAAATGCACCTCATCATCCCAAAGAGCACTTCCTGATCCTGAAGTGTCTCTAGCACATGAAGCAGCGTGTTTCCGCAGCTCTGCACGTGAACATTTTCATCTCGTTCTGTTCAGCATCTTCAAAGTGTTTGTTGGAAGCAGTGTTTACAGTGCTTCGTGAATTCTTTCTGCGTCTGTAAGTGCGGTGTCTTGAGAGTGTGTTCTGCAGACTGACCAGCTGTTGTTCTTCCACATATTTGGTTCTTGATGCGCTAATGCTCTATTAGGACAAACGCTTTTCTACATCTTGAAGCGGCTCACCTCAAGAGCATTGTTTGAAATGCTCAGTTGTTTTGTTGTTTTCGCTAGTTGAAAATCCAAGCTTACACACACACACACACACACACACACACACACACACAAGTGTAGTTGTGAAAGTAGTGAACACATTGAGCGTGTGTGCGGGCGTGTGAGGATGTACGTATGTTGTGTGTGTGTGTGTGTTGTGTGTGTGTGTGTGTTGGGGAGGAGGGATAAAGTATGCATGGCGTTGGGGGTTTCTGTAGGGCAATATAAAATAGGATAGCTATGCCATTTCTGTAAGAGCGACGAAACCTGCGCCCCGTTCTTTGGGCGTATTTTGAAAGCAAATCAGCCAACTTGTCCCTGATATCAGCTGGCGAAGCCAATATTGTAATAAGACGGCCACGGTTTTTTCTCCTGCCACGCTTTGCCTCTCCCCAGAAGACAGGGGCAGGAGGAGCAGCCCATCGATGTTGCTTCTTCATCTTCTCCCGACGGAATTTGGTGCTGCCACAAGCCCCTGGGATCAGATTTCCAACTCATATATCAATTTCCCGCCTTATGACTTGGCGTTTTCTCCCTATCCCACTTGGGGAAATTCTTCTCTCCTCTCTCTCTCTCTCGATCTCTCTCCTCTCCTCTCTCCTCTCTGTCTCTCTATGTCTCTCTGTCTTGTGTGGTGTGTGTGTGTGTGTGTGTGTGTGGTGTGTGTGGTGTGGTGTGTGTGTGTCTCACGTTGCAGTGATCGTAATAAAAGCTTGTAAAAACAACAGTGGTTTGTACTCTGGAAGGTCGATAGGAAGAGCTGTTGTCCTGGGTGGTCTTTGCCAACGTTGCAGGGGCCATGATGCAAGACTTGCTCGAGAGGACCGGAAAAAACCCCTTGCTACTGATGGGTCTACATGAAGCGAGAGAGAAGAACCAAAACCCCTACTGATGGGTGCTACTGAGGGAAGAACTATCCTACTGGGGGGTGACGTGGAAGCGAGAAGAAACAAAACCCCCTTGCTACTGATGGGGTCTACATGAAGCGAGAGAGAAGAACAAAAAAACCCCTTGCTACTGAGTGGGGTCTACATGAAGCGAGAGAAGAAGAAAACCCCTTGCTACTGATGGGTCTACATGAAGCGAGAGAAGAACAAAACCCCTTGCTACTGATGGGTCTACATGAAGCGAGAGAGAAGAAAAAACCCCTTGCTACTGATGGGTCTACATGAAGCGGAGAGAAGAACAAAAACCCCTTGCTACTGATGGGTCCTACATGAACGCGAGGGAGAAGCGAGAAGAACAAAACCCCTTGCTACTGATGGGTCTACATGAAGCGAGAGGAGAACAAAAACCCCTTGCTACTGATGTGGGTTCTACATGAAGCGAGAGAACAAAACCCTTGCTACTGATGGGTTTCTACATGAAGCGAGAGAAGAACAAAAACCCCTTGCTACTGATGGGTCTACATGAAGCGAGAGAAGAAAAAAACCCCTTGCTACTGATGGGTCTACAATGAATGGGTCTAGAAGCGAGGCGAGAGAACAAAACCCCCTTGCTACTGATGGGTCTACATGAAGCGAGAGAGAGAAGAACAAAACCCCTTGCTACTGATGGTCTACATGAAAGCGAGAGAAGAGAACAAACCCCTTGCTACTGATGGGTCTACATGAAGCGAGAGAACAAAACCCCTTGCTGCTACTGGATGGGTCTACGTGAATGACGAGAGAGAGAACAAAAACCCCTTGCTACTGATGGGTCTGCTACATGAAGCGAGGATGAAGAGAAAGAGAAGACCAAAACCCCTTGCTACTGATGGGTCTACATGAAGCGAGAGAACAAAACCCCTTGCTACTGATGGGTCTACGTGAAGCGAGAGAACACCCAAAACCCCTTGCTACTGATGGTCTACATGAAGCGAGAGAAACCAAACCCCATTGCTACTGTGTGGGTCTATGTGAAGCGAGAGAAGAACCAAAAACCCCTTGCTACTGAAGCGGATGGGTGCTACTGAGGGTCTGAAGCGAGAGAAGAACAAAACCCCTTGCTACTGATGGGTCTATGTTGAAGCGAGAGAAGAACCAAAACCCCTTGCTACTGATGGGTCTACTACATGAAGCGAGGAGAAGAACACAAAACCCCTTGCTACTGATGGTCTACGTGAAGCGAGAGAACCAAACCCCTTGCTACTGATGGTCTCTTGTGAAGCTAGAGAACAAAACCCCTTGCTACTGATGGGTCTACGTGAAGCGAGAGAAACAAAACCCCTTGCTACTGATGGGTCTACAATGAAGCGAGAGAAACAAAACCCCTTGCTACTGATGGGTCTATGTGAAGCGAGAGAACAAAACCCCTTGCTACTGATGGGTTCTACATGAAGCGAGAGAAGAGCAAAACAGAAAATGAGAATGGAAAAACAGTTCAGTTCAGATTCTGTGTGTGGGTTTGGGGTGTTGGGTTGAGTAAGACTCGGATTTACTTTGTTTCTCTTCTTGTTCTTCACGTTACCTCCTCGATGAAGCGATGCAGGCAAGGTCTTTGACCTTGGACGTGGGTGGAGCCTTGGAAGAACATCTGGTGTTATATTTTCTAACTCCAAGATGCTGACCTTTCTGTTTGCAGAATTCTTGAAGATCGTCAGTCAGTAGTTACTGATGGATGTGCACATGAAGAAATTCTCTCTCTCTCCTCTCTCTCTCTCCCTCTCCCTCTGTCTGTCTGTCCTGTCTGTCTCTGTCTGTCTCTCTCTCTCCTCTCTCTCTCATGTTCAGGGGTCTCTCTCTCTCCTCTCTCACTCTCTCCTCTCCGTGTCTGTCTGTCTCTCTCTCCTCTCTCTCTCTCTCTGTCTCCTCTGTCTCTCTCTGTCTCTCTGTCTCTCACTCTCGCGGTTCCCTCCCCCATCTCTCTCTCATTCTCTGGTTTCTCCCTTCTCTCTGTCCCTCTCATGCATGTATTTGGCAAGATTTCTATCCCGAGTCCCTCTCCTCTCTCCTGTTCTCACTACGGTCAGAACATAGACACTCAAATATTCCATATAAGATACAAATTTGCTCATATTTTCCCTTTTGGAAGGTTGCCTTTGGTAACATCCTCCCACGAAAGAACTTGTCAAAGGTCAAGGGTTGGTTAAGATGCAGAAAATAACAAAGAATGCTCTAGAATGCTGAAGGAAGAAGGTACAATGCCATGTAATTTTGAATATTATTGGAAAGTGGGTAATATTGGAAGAGGATGAAAACGCTCCGTGTCTGGAAGAGATTGAAACAAATGATGAAGTTTCTCTGTTCTTAGATTTGATAATTGAACCAAATGATGAAGTGTCTTTGGGAATTTGATTCAGGCATTAGATTTCAACAGGAAGTCAGCAGGAGGGCAATAATAGGGGTGAAATTCTTTGCCGATGCTGTCTTTGGGATTTGAATCTCAGGCACGTTTCCTAAAGACTAGGACGCCAGAGCTCTTTCGAGTCTGGCGAGTGGCATCATAAAGGGCACACTATCTCTATCGAGGCCTAGACATAAGGCATCAATAGACGACTCTATCGGGGCGAGGGCTAGACATAAGGCAATAATAAAAGGGCACACTCTATCGGGCGAGCGAGGCTAGACATCGAGAGTATCAATAAGGGCATCACAAGGGCACTCTATCGGCGAGCGAGGCTAGACATAAGGTATCAATAAAGGGCACACTCTATCGGCAAGCGAGCTAGACATAAGGTATCAATAAAAGGCACATTCTATCGGCGAGCGAGGTTTGCGTCATAAGCAAGAGAATCTTGGGCTTTTTGGCGTTCAAGTGAACATGGCCGGCAGTCGTAACGTCCTCTCAGTCGCGCATAAAAACAAACTGTCATTCTGTGATGGTGCACGAAGCTATCAGACTGTTGGCCATTCAGCAGCTGGAAGAGTTTGAAGGTGTAGCCACGGTGTTGTTTCTGACGTTGTTTTCGTTTTTGAAATCTGTGGGGGGAGTCTAACGTCCGTTTGTTTTCCCCCCCCCCCCCCCCCCCCCCCCCCCGCCCCCCCCCCTTTTTTTTTTTTTGTCCTTTCTTTCTTTATCGCCGCGAGCATTGGCGAGCCATGGCGTATTCTGGCGGCGATGAATCCAGCACCTGTGTTCGTGTTCGGGTGACGGTTCCCTGTGTCTGTATGCCCTCAATCTGTGTTTCTGACAGGACCAACAGGTGAATTCCGCAAAAAGTGTACAGATTCGGGCAATTATGGTCGCCGGACATAGAATGAAAATGTGTGTGTGTGTGTGTGTGTGTGTGTGTGTGTGTGTGTGTGGTGTGTGTGTGTGTGTGTGTTGTGTGGTGGTGGTGGTGTGTGTGGTATGGTGTGTGTGTGTTGTGTGTGTGTGTGTGTGTGTGTGTGTGTGTGATGTGTGTGTGTGAACAAGAGAGAGAGAGAAAGGGAAGAGAAGGGAAGAGAAGAAAAGAGAAAGAAAGAGAAGAGAAGAGAAGAGAGAGAGAAGAGAGAGAGAGAGAGAGAGAGAGAGATAGATAGAGATCGAGAGAGAGACAGAGAGACAGAGAGACAGGAGACAGAGAGACAGAGGCCGGGGAGAGAGAGAGAGAGAGAGGAGAGAGAGAGAGAGAGAGATGAGAGAGGGTGGCGTATGGGAATAGAAGGGGAGAGAGAGAAGGAAGAATGCTTTTCCCAACGTTTATTCAAAAAAAAACGTTATTGAAGCCTTCTTCGTTTATATGTGACATCACTCTTACGCTACTACAGTGCTGCTTTATTTTTGTTTTCTTCAAGGCATGGTAGGAGGGATTCAAAACTTTTATGGCTCCATCCTTACTCTGTCTTGTCTTTGAAATCGGTTGCAAACACATCTCTCTCTCTCTCTCTCTCTCTCTCTCTCTCTCTCTCTCCTTCTGTTCTCTCTCAAAGTCTCTGTCTTTGTCTAGTTGCTTTTGTCTGATTTTCTGATCTGTCGGTCTCTCTCTTAGAACGTCCCAATGTCGGATCCAAACACATGCTGGTCTCTTTCCCTTCCCATTGGCTTGTTTTCTTTGCATAAGAAAGACTTTGAGAAGACTCCTCCCGACCTGGTGTTGATTTTGGATAGATGAGCCAGACACGAGGTCTACCCCCTCTCTCCCTCTTTTAATTTGCATGCCAATTCCTTTTCTAAACTAACCTATTCAAAGTTTGGAGTTCCAGAGTGAGATTGAGATTGTTGAAAACACAATTTTTTTCCTGAACAATAGTCTCATTTCTTTCCCCATGTGCATAACAAATCAGGTTGTCTGTTCATCCCGTGTTTATGATTCGGCAGTTGGTCAGTTGTTGGAGTTGGAGGGGCCTCTCTTAATCTAAGAGGAGGGAGGAGAGAGGAGAGGAGAGAGAGAGAGAGAGAGTAGAGAGAGAGAGAGAGAGAGCGAGAAGAGAGAGAACGTAATGAGATAAGCAAATTAGAAATGCTTTTTTCCACAGAGAGAGAGAGAGAGAGAGAGAGAGAGAGAGAGAGAGAGAGAGAGAGAGAGAGAGAGAGAGAGAGAGAGAGAGAGAGAGAGAGAGAGAGATCACGCATAGGCAGCAAATAGAATCAATTCCTTGGGGCAGTAGAAAAGACTTTATCTTTGGTACCTACCTTCTCCAGAAAAGCTTCTTTCTGGCCAGTGTCGAAGGTCACGTTGGTTACTACAGAAAATAACGAGAATGTTATTAAAAGCTAAGAGAACATACCATGCCAAGAGGTTTCAGTAAATCAGTTTTGTTATTTGACGGAAACTCATGTAAGGGAAGGGAGAACCTAAGCGAAATCCTGTAGAGGAACACCGTGTGAAAGAAGGTAGAAAGAAACCCCAAATGGTGTTCATCGATTCCTTTCTCAAATGCAGCATTGAGTGTATAGATCCACCTGTTTAGCGAAGATGTGGTGTCAGGGGTACGGACCGAAATACTGGCATGGCGGGTAAGTAGTATTGACCAGTGCATCACGAGGGCAAACGGCCCGCTTTTTACGCCTGTGGAGAGTCGTTAATGGAGCCGTTGTCTGGTACCCTGGGCACTTGGAGGGGTGCTCTGTGTGACACCTCAGTCTTCTTCTGCACCTAAAAGCGTTTTTTGTTTGGCATCCGCCAGATCCTCTTCCACATGTTGAAGCAGCCTGTTTTTCTATGTTGTGCTTTTTGTGCACTGCCAAGTGGTGTTTTGCACCTTCCAGTACTTGCCGTGAGGTACTCTCGTCCATCTTGAAGGACTCTTTCGTAGCCCTTAAAGTGTCCTCTGCATCTTGGTGTACTCTTTCCTTACACCAAAGGGATCTTCCTGGAGTGGTATGGAAACAGTGCAGCATTGAAACAATGCCCTGAGGTATGCACTGTTCGCATCCTGACGTGCAGTTTCTTGCTTTGAAGGCGTGGTCTTCGGCCTCTTGAACAACTTTCGAATGCTTTCAAAGGCTCGCCTAGCCCGTCTCCCCCTTCCTACCACCTCCCTCCCCGGAAAAGCGGAATGAGCGGCATGATGGCACTGTTATGCACGCTGAAATGCTCACCTGAAGTGCCCCTACAGAAGCCTTGTTGCTCAGCTTGAAATGCGCCTCATCATCCCAAAGAGCACTTCCTGATCCTGAAGAGTCTCTAGCACATGAAGCAGTGTTCCGCTGCTCTGCACGTGAACATTTTCATCTCGCTCTGTTTAGCATCTTTCAAAGTGTTGTTGGAAGCAGTGTTTCCAGTGCTTCGTGAATTTCTGCGTCTGTAAGTGCGCATCCTAAGATCGTGTTCTGCAGACTGACCAGCTGTTCTGCCTCCAGGAATGTTTTTCTT
>JADBJO010027150.1:0-7500 GCA_016801955.1 Conus betulinus
TAAGATATTTTTGAAAAAAATTAGACTTTAGAAATTAGAATTAGAATTATTTAAAGTTTGATTGATCTTTTTAGTTCTTGAGGAATATAGTTCCATAGCCAACCTCCAGAATACGCCAAACTAGACTTGTATAGATTGATCATTGCAAACGGGAGGTTTATTTTATGTGAATGTCGATAGTCGTTAAAAGTGAACATATTTGTTAGATAAAATTGAGCATTTCCATCGAGTACCTTATACATAAAGAGCCCTTTATTGTATAGAAGTTTGGCTTTGAATGGGGAGAATGCCTGATTGCTTATAGTCTAAATCTACCAGCGAGGATGGTCGACCTAACGTTACTTGACACAGCCCTTTTATGAAGGCTATTAGTGGTTTGAGTGAATTATGCTCGCTGAGTCCCAAAGCATTGAGACATAGTCAATAAAAGGCTGAATGTAAGAGTGAAAGAATAGTTTTCTTGCATGCAAATTTAAAAGATCTTTAATCCTTTTTAGAAGATGTAGTTTTTTTGCAACATTTCTAGATAAAGACTGTAAATGTTTTGGCCAAGTTAGATTATTATCTATTGTTATTCCCAAGACTTTGTGACTGGTTACTTCTTCGACGTTTCCGTTAGAAATGCAAAGTACTGGCAGATTTTGGCTTAGAGTTTGACGTTCCTGTCTAGTAGTTATCATCATGAATTTAGTTTTATGGGGATGGAGAGCCATGTGATTAAATCGTGTCCATTTAACCAAGAGATTGATGTTTTCTTGCATGTCACTGCAAATCTGTTTGGCGTCAGAATTACTTGTGTCTATGGTTGTATCATCACCAAACATCTCGCCGTTTATTTTCAAGTACAATGGCAGATCATTGATGTAAAATGAAAACAATAGAGGACCTAATACTGACCCTTGTGGGACACCAAATTTTTGGGAAGAAAATCAGATTTGTATGTTCTTACGGATACAATTTCTTGTTGGTTGGAGAGAAAAGATGAAATAAGTTTCAGTATTTTGTATGATAGCTTATACAAAGTTAGTTTTCTGAGTAAAAGTTCACGATTTATAACGTCGAAAGCTTTTGCGAAATCTTCAAAGAGAATTCCTGAAATTTGCTTGTTGTTCACGTTTAAGAACCATCAACCTCTTAATTTAGTTAGCACTGTGTGGCGCGAATACTTTTCTCTGAACCCTGATTGATTTGGGTGGATTAAATCATATTTTTCTGCATGGGAATGGAGACCTTTATTGATGCAGAGTTCTATTGGCTTAGAAAGAACTGATAGAATCGAAATAGGTCTATAATTTGATGGATCAATATGTTTTCCTGATTTGTATATTGGTATGATTTTTGCTTTTTTTTTTAAGGTATCTGGAAAGCATTGTTTATCTATCTATACGGAGGTTGTAAATGTAAGTTAACGTTTCTGCGATAACGGGTGCAGAGAGCTTTAGAATTTTGCCATCTATACCGTCAATTCCACGAGTGGCTGTCTGTTTCAATCGCCTAAGGGACACGGAAACAAATGAACATCTAGATGTCTGATATCTCAATCTGAATGGATGTTTTTTTTTTCCCCTGCAGTATTTTTGTAATTCTTCTAGGTCATTATCATTTGATTTATCATCATCATGAATTATCTTTTTTCTGCTCTAATGAGAGATGTTACTTTATTTCTTTTGTTTCGCGAGGGCCATTTTCCAACAGGTACTCTCTTTGGTAAATAGCGTTCTGTATCTCTTTTGTAAGCCAAGGAGGTTTTATCCGATGTTTGACTCTTTTGGTTTGGAGCGGGGCATGTTTGTTGTATACACTATAGAAGATGGAGTACCAAACTTCTAGAGCCTGATTGGGTTCTGTATATTGATACACTTTATTTAGAGGGGAATTTAAAAGGTCAGAGAAAAATTTGTCACTATCAAATTTTGAAAAGTTTCTAAAGGTAATCGTTTTATGGTTTAACCTTGGAATTTTGATACCCTTTTTTGACCAAGTGCAACAAATTGGGAAGTGATCACTGCATCCATAAACAGGTACACTAGTCTCAAGAATGGTTTCTGGATTTGTGACATATAAATGGTCTATCAGTGTTTCAGATATCTCAGTGACCCTCGTAGGAGTTTTGATTAGCTGTGTAAGACCAAGTGACTCAAAAACAAAGTTCCACTGTTTATTTGTTTTTAGTAGATCTATATTAAAATCCCCTAATATCATGATGTCTTTGGATTCATCATGTGCGTTTTCCATCATTAACGTGAAACGGTCAATCCAGTCGACATGTTCAGCTGGATTTCTGTACAGAAAACATATAAGTATAGGCTTATTAAATTTAAGCTGGATCTCAATCCAGATTGTTCCTACGTTATATTGCTCTAAAAAATGCATCCTCTGGAATTTTACTGTCTGATTGAAGATTTACCATAATACCAGTTTCCATGTTTTGTTTAGATCTATACGAACAACATTATAACCTAGAATTGCAGTGTCATTGTTTGATATGAGACCGGACAGATGTGACTCCGAAAATCAAAATATGTGAATTTTTTTTTTTTTTTTTCCCCGATTTGATATGACTGATGTTATTTCAGTCATTTTGTTAATCGCATGGTTGACATTGAGATGCCCAACTCTAAGTCCATCTCTTTTCAGCCAAGGGTTGTTTGTCTTCTGTCATATCTAATATAGTCAATACAATAACAAACTAAACACGCAATGACAATAACAAGCAGACAAAGCTCTTACAGACTAACAAGTAAGATCTGACTGAAACATATAAGAAAAAAGTTGTCAAGGGAAACTGGATGACAACACAATTAATAGCAATGAATGAAGGAAGAAATAAAAATTCAATTGTAGATCAATAAAACAATGATGAATTCATGAAAGGACAAAAGCAAAATAAGCTGAAAATTCAAAGGCAAATGTGTAAATAGAATATTAGAATAACTTCAAAATGTCAGCAGAAATTGTATCGTATATTCCAAATACGTTACCAGGCACAATCAACTTTCTCGAATGAGATCACGACTATAGTACATGCAGAGGCAGCAATTTCAACACACACACACACACACACACACACGCACGCGCGCACGCGCGCGTGCGCGCGTGCGCGCGCGTACACACACACATGTGCTCGCGCACGTACACGAGAGTCCCTTATCAATATTCATGGGAACAACTTCATTCAAATCACTGTTGTGACAATAGCTGCGATGCCATCCTGCACAGTTCAAGAGCATAGGCATTTACAACATTTCCATCAGGAGCCGGGTGATTAGACCATTGACCAGAAATATTTTGTGGGTATGTTGGGTTTTGGAGGGAAGCGGAATATTCATTGGAACAATCCCACTCATGACTAAAGTGGCTAGACGGGGGTGGGATTCAGTCTGCTCTGTTTGCATTACTGGGGAGAGAGGGATCTGCGGAACATGGATCCATGGGAGTTGGACGGGGATTCAAAGATGGGTAGTGAAAAAGAGATGAAGGATTTGGGTAGTTTGGAGGGTAACGTGCAGTATTTCTCTGGAAATTGCGATGGAGGGGATTGGTTTGAGAAGTATCATTATTGTCAGAGAACACATTTCTTGGTCTCTCTGTTGTGGCATACTCAGATAATAGTCCCTTGACGGATTATTTGTGACTGGCGCCTTCCTCTACGATACATCCGGGAAAGCCGGGGGTACGTTTCCAAAGTCTGGTTGTGTAGTCTTTGCCATGTGGTTTTCAAGTCTGCTGCCAGTTTGGCTGTGCCTTTGACGCTTGGTGGAGCAGGTCTTGGTAAAACGCAAGACGAGGGGCTCTGGCCGGGGGTGGTGAACGTGGGATCATGGTCGATGAAAGTTGCACCCACATTCTCATACACAGTCTGCAGATTACAGTTGGACGGTCGGATGATGCTGTTCAGATGATGACGACCTCTGCAGGTTGGTTAGTTTGGCATTTGGAAGTGTTTTGCAGCACAGTGTAATAAGGTTCATCCAGGCTTCCTTTAGAACAATCCCTGAACGACAGTAGTTCACCCCGATGTGGACAGTGACATGTCTCTGCTTCGGCAAGGGCTGGAGTGACAACAGCCAGGAAACCAGGTCATGTGCTGTCATCCCCAGCACGCAAATCTTATACATGAACTCATTCCTTGGTGCCAGTCTTCTTGGATTGACGTATCAGAGAATGGAGTCACCAATCGTTAACATTGTTGCTCTTTCTGGAATAGAAAGGGTTTTCAAAATGGTCATGGGGGGTGGGTTGGTTGGTTTGGGGGTTCCTGTCTGGAGGTTCTTGATAGCTCTGGTGCGATGTTTTCATTCGTTTCATCCACGTTTTCCAGCACAGAATACGTGTTTGTGACAGGTACGGCATACCATAGATCGCAGTTTTCCTTTTCTTCACGTGTTTTCTCCAGCTCATCATCAGAGGGATGTGTATCTGTCACTGATTTTGTGAGGATATTTTTAACATTTGACTGAGGGTCACTTGACTGGAGTGACAGTGTGCCAGGTTCAGACTGACACAGATCTGTGTTTTCAATTGAACTACGGGACGAGGGAAGTTCCGTAGATATGGTTGAATTCCAATGGTATCTGTTTGCTTTGTTTTCTTCAATTTCTTTATCTCAGATTGTAGTGTCTCTAAATGAGTTTTGCAAGAGTGTACTTCTCTGTCTAGGCGGGCTATTTTCCTGTTTTAGACTGGTTATTTGTGATTTGAGTTCGTTAATGTTGCTGTTCATCGTTTCAGTTATGTCTTTACAGAAAACGTCAATTTCATTTTTTGCACAAATTCTTGTGTCTTCTATGTGTGTAGACGTTCTGTTGTCTAGTTCTCTTTGCATGGTATAAACTTCTTCCAGCTCTTGTTCGAAGTTCTCCCAACGAGTTTTGCAGAGGGGGGATAGGTGTTTTGGAGGACAAATGAGACGTTTTGGAGTCAGACACAGAGCTCGTCTGCGCATATTATTTTTTTCCTTTTTGTTCTTCAATCCAGGTTTGGGGGTTTCAGTCTTTGTGTTGGGCTTTAGTTTACCAACATCACCTTCATCTGGATGTTGTGAAAGTCGTGCAGAAATGAGGAAAGTGAAGGCAAACCCTTGTCCTGTTCGTCACATACTTCCTTGGGCAGTGATGGGCTTGGAGGGAAAATAATCACTTTGTTTGTTAAATCACCATCAGAATGAAATACATCAGACAACAAGGAAGTTGAAAAGCAATGTAAAGGGGAAGCAGTTTGCACGGGAGTACAGACGGTGGGAGAATCTGGCATTTCTAATTCAGGATTCTGAACCCTGGGGGTTCCAGGAAAACACGTAACGAATGTGATGGGCGTGTGGAGCAAGGATTGGGTCAGTTGAGAGATGTCCCTGTTCTCCAAGAAGGTGGTGACGAACATTTTGAGAACTTCGCACTCTCGTCGATCCTAGTTCACACACTCTCTACCCTGACAGAGGAGAGTTCCATGTAAATCATGAGTAAAAATTAATGAGATTGTCACACATTTTACAGCATCACAATAGAGTCGGAACTTGGTTTGCACTACATTTCTGGGAAGAGATTCCTGCATTAAAGAGTCTGTTGTAGAAATAACAGTACCTCTGGCATCATAGTCAATTATTTCAAACTTAATTCTTGGTTTATTTATTGCTGAATATCGGTAAATAAGACTATTCCTCCACACTGCCAGTTTATCACAGGAACAGAAAAATCGCTTCTGAATCATGTCTCTGGTAGGCAAAAGCTTCCTTGCTTTTCCGTTGTCTCGATAACAGTCAGCCGTGTTAAATACACAATCACAAAATAACAACTACATATCACTCAGACGACACTGATCCATTCGGTTACCAGGCTCTTCTGCATGTTTCATAAGTATTTTTCCTTTTTTTACCTTATGGCACCATGTTCATTTTTTTTTTATAATGAGGAAAAATGTTTTCAAGCGCCTGTGTTGTTATTTCACAAGAGCCAGACCGCTTTCTTAGTAGTACACATGCACCACATTCACAACAACAGAGTTACCAGTGAGCAATTAGCACACGCCAGTTACTCTGGGACACAACACAGGGCTCGGGCTTGTCAGTCCTGTTGCACGTGCGGCCAGAAAGAGAGGTCCGTAAATACGTTAATGACGAATAGATCGAACTAATTCCTTCACTGCGCCATATGAATTAAAAACTTGCTAATTACAGACTTGCTGTTGATTAATTCATAGAAGTGACTTCACTTTACACGGCACACACCTTTCACAAACCACCATGCAAAATTATTCCACGATCAGGAAAGTCTAACCAGTGCACTATTGATTCAGAATGCAGAGAGCTGAAACACACGTCTTACACCTGAGGAAGCACGCTCAGAGAGAGAACTCGAACTCGAACTCGAACTCGAACATTTAATTGCACAGACAAACGTCTACAATGTCTGAAGACATCCAAACAAAACGGAACACAATACCTGTTATAAACACAAAATAGACAAATCAACACACTGAAATGTAGACCTCAGCCGTACACAAATTATTTTTTCATTTCATCGACAGCGACTTTTTTCAGTTCTAAGCTTAAAACAATCTGTCAGATACTTTGCAATCATTAAATGGGTCAAACTTTGAAGGAAGCGTGAAATCGTGTTAAGGCCATTTCTCTGTATCAATAATGAACGTGGAAATATTGCTTCACGTAAATGTGAATATGTATGACACACATAATCAAATGAACTTCATTTTCCTCGCTTGCTCCACATAGTGGACAAGCTTGTAATTGTTTTGTTATTATTATACCTATATCGATTACAGTTTAATTCATTCATCCCAAGTCTAAATCTTATTACTGCATCTCTATACCGTCGTACGTAAAGGGACGATAAGTAAGCTTCGTAACATAGGCCATCTTTAAAACTTCTATATTCGTTGAATCGTTCACTTGAAGATATTTGTCATGCCATTCTTGTTTAAAACAATCTTGCAGACGTTCTTTCAGGGCTTTTAAAAAGCCAAGCTTTGCTTCCTACTTGTTGTTCTATCCACACGTAACCAAAGCCGTACCGAAACAATTGCATCTTAACATCAGTTATCCATGTCTTCGTTCCTCTCTCGTCTAGCTGCTTCAGATGAACATACATAGCTTTGGGGATTCTACTACTCTCCATTTCTAATAGCTTTAACCAATATTTAACAGCCTTCATGATTGCATTGATAAAAAGAGGATGCCTGCCTAATTCCCCATAGATCATAGAGTTGGGCGTCTTTTGGCTGACTGCTAAAAACTTCTTACATGCATACATATGAACACGCTCTATTTCTTTTACCTCTTTAATCCCCCATATTTCTGCTGCGTACAAGAGAGCTGGTTGAATTTGGCGGTCAAATAAACGTAAAAACACTTTAACGTCACAACATTCTATTTTCCATAATGCCCGAGATATGCCAATTGTCTTTTTCCTAGCTTTCCGTACTATCTGCTCCATGGCTTTCTCTAAAGACAGTTTTGTTGTTAAGGTAAAGCCAAGATAAACATAT
>JADBJO010027150.1:12500-15000 GCA_016801955.1 Conus betulinus
TTATGTGCATGAAGGAGTGAATTACACTCTGTGCCCAAATCCAGTTCCATCAGTATTACTTAGTATACATTCTTGTGCAGTGACGGTAAATTTTGATAACACTTTATTAACCGTCATATCTGTGTATTTACCAAAGGGTCCAGATGATAATAATACAGAATGGATTCGTACGTTTCAAGCGGACAAGGGAAAAAAGGTACTAATAACAGGAGATTTTAATGCGCATTCACCATTTGGGAGAAGAACTGTGAAAACATTACTAGCAACCGTTTCATTGAGAATATTGTTGATTCATCATTGGTATCTTCTGAATGACGGTAGAATAACGCGAATCCCTGATAATCCTTATCATAGAGCAACAGCCATCGATCTAACTCTTGTTTCTCCAGATCTGGCGCCAATTTGTAAATGGGATTCTTTAAATGATAGCCTTAATAGTGATCATATTCCTGTTATTACTAGCTTTGAACTCTCTAGCACAAAAAACAAGGATCTAACAGAGGATAAAATCCCGAAGTATAATTACAAACATGCTGACTGGGATAAGTTTTCAGAACTTTTATCAACATTTCATGTTGAAGACGTCAATGATAAAGACATCAATGAATTGTATTCTATATTTACTGATGCAGTCCTAAGTGCTGCTAATCAATCAATTCCCATGTCTAAAACAAACAAAGAAATCATATAAACATTCTGGCAATATTTGGTGGAACGATGATTGTGAAAAGGCCAAAGCTGAAAAATGGATAAAATTTGAAAATTACCTAAAGGATAATTCGATTCCTAATCACCAAGAATCCAAAAAAGCAAAAAACAAAGCAAATAGAGTTAACGCACAAGCAAAAAGACAAATATTGGTCATCATTTTGTACTAATGAAGTATATAACTATAAAGATATGCAAAAGGTATGGGAAAAATGAAAACCATGAAGAATGGGATAAACTTACCCCAATGTCCAATCAAACTGGAGAGTTCAGATATACCCTCTAATCAAGAGAAAGCTGAAGCATTTGCTGATTTGTATGCAAATTGCAGTAGAATTACTGGACTATCAACTGAAAGTAGACAATACAGAAAAAAGGAGGAGGAAAGTAATATTACATCAGATCATAGTTTTAATAAACCTCTATTTAAAAGCTATGTAAATTCAAATATAACACTCGATGAAGTAATTGATGTAATGTATTTCACATATGGGCAAAAATAAGACATCTGTAGGACTAGATGGGATATCTTATGAATTGTTAAAGCATCACACCACAAAATGTAGTTCAATTTTTACATTCTTTGATACAGAAACGCTGGTCTAACGGTGAAATGCCTCTTATCTGGAAACACTCAATCGTTATCCCTATACACAAGCAAGGAAAACCTCGGACTGATAAAAACAGCTATCGACCCATCTCCTTAACACATCTCATGTATGCAAGTTAATGGAAAAAATAGTGTCAAGTAGACTAGTTCATTTCTGTGAAAAAACAAAACATTATTCCAAAAAAATCAAGCCGCTTTTCGAAAAGGTCGCTCCACTACTGAACATTTAGTCAAACTTACGACACAAATTAAACAGCAGTTTGGCAGACGGAAAAATATTCTAGCAACCTTTTTTGATGTGAAAAAGCTTACGATCAAGTATGGCATTACCGATTACTCCAAAAACTTCAAAACTACAATATAGATAGTAATATGTATACTATATACAACATTTTTTATCACAACGTTATATACAGGTAAGAGTTGGAAGCACATATTCTAAGTCCAGAGAACTTCAGATGGGTCTTCCACAAGGCTCGGTTATTTCACCTATTTTATTCAATATACTCATAGCAGATCTTCCAAATAATCTATCAAAAGATACAGTTTTAGCCCAGTATGCAGATGATATAGGCATGTGGATGAGGTGACAATGAAGCGTAAAACGCCAATCAGAGCACTTAACTATACCAAAAAAGTGTACCAACGCAAACTAAATAAAATCGATATATTTATGAAGGAAAATGGACTTTCTTTATCATTAGAGAAAACACATATGGTACTTTTCAATTCGGGGCATAACCCAGAAAAACTGCCTGATTTTCACTATGGGTGGCAGTGTCATTAATTATTCGCAAAGCGTAAGGTTTCTAGGTGTTATTTATCATCCAAACTTACGTGGAATCAACATATAGACTATGTATTAAATAAAGCCAGAAAAGCTTTAAATTTTCTCAAAATTATTAGTAAACAGCGATGGGGTCAAGACACAAAAGCACTTTTATGTCTTGCTAATTCCTTAGTTCGTTCGCGTTTAACCTACGGCCAGGAATCTTTTTTTAGTGCACCAAAACATTTATTAAACAAACTACAAAGTATAGATTGTAAAGCCTTTAAACTGGCACTAGGAGTGCCGACTCATGCTTGCAATCTTGGATCATATAAAGAAGCAGGAGTTCTTCCTCTTGATGAACATAGGAAACTCTCTGCAGCTAAGTTTTGTATTAAAATCCTTTGCACATA
>JADBJO010027151.1:0-5000 GCA_016801955.1 Conus betulinus
CATTTCCACACGTAAATAATTTTTCCTGTCTTTAAGATCTTAACAAAAAAAAAACCAGAACGGGACAACAGCGACGAATGTTAATGTGAAAAACAAAACAAAAGAAAATATAATACGAGAAATGCAACTGCTAATTCAGCTGCAACACATTATATCTAACGTTCGTGTGCTCCCACGAGCTCGGCTGTTATATTCTATTTTTGCTCGTGCATTAAAACCTCACCCATGAGAAACCCCGTTTCCGTTTCCAGGAAATGATTGAGCTCGGCTGTCAGAAAACCTCAGTTGTACGAAATCTTGTTGTCAAATGACCAGACCTTCCACCCTGCATCGTCAGTTACAAATAAAGTGTATCTGCATGAACTCTGTATATGACAGCGATGAAAACACCTGCATCAGATTGCATCTAGACAGAACCACTAAGAACTGGCGTTCAATAATAACACTGCAGTTATTGCTTTCATTTACGCTACACAATCAATGCAAAAACAGTTTTAGGTCGACATGGTCCTCCAGGGAGGCTTGTCACTTTTAATTTTGCTTTTTTGTCATTCCTGTCATTTGCCCTTTTTAACGATTCAGGCGCGCGAGCGCGCGCGCGTGTGTGAGTATGTGTGTGTGTGTGTGTGTGTGTGTGTGTGTGTGTGTGTGTGTGTGTGTGTGTTTGATATATTTACATGTCAAAGAAATGAACGTCCAAAAGTATTAAAAGAAACTAAAACAACACAAGATCAAATCAATCATCAAAATCAAGAAGAAGAAGAAGAAGAAGAAGAAAAAGAAGAGAAGAAAAGACGAAGAAGATGAAATGAATCTTTAATGGGTTGAGAATTAGACTCATTGAAGGCCTCTTTACAATTCTGCCCAACAACAACTACAATTTTAAAAAAGTGAGGTAACGTCGAATTTACAAAATAATATCAATATACCGATTTCACGCGTAAAATCTCTCTCTCTCTCTCTCTCTCTCTCTCTCTCTCTCTCTCTCTCTCTCTCTCTCCCCCCCCCCCCACACACACACACACACACACACACACACACACACACACACACACACACACATCTTAATCAACTGCATTAGCAGTACACTTTTTTTTTCTCTGGTAAGTATGCACAGTCAGGCTAATGTCTACAGATAGGTCAGTCATGAGTATCAAAAAGAAAGTAACTTTACTTCATTTTTGAAAGCTGAAAATTGGGAAATATTTCTGTATTTTGTGGAAGTGTGTTCCATTTTTTACAGCCACAGAAGGAAAAACTTGTTTTGAACAAATCTAAATTAGCTTTAGGAATAATGAATCTGAGAGAATCATGATGGTGATGTAAATGTGCTATATTGATTTTAAATAATCTGGGCTGGTGTCATGAACAATTTTGTGCATAAGGATCAGAGCATTGAATCTATACATGAGTGAAGAGGCAGTATTCTATTGTACCTAAATACATCACGCAAAGAAGGATCGGATTGTTTCTGACAGCTGATCATCTTAATGGCTCGTTTTCGCAATGAACGAAGTGGTTTTAAAGTAGATGGCACACATTTTACCCAGATAATAGAGAAGTAGTCTAATTGAGCCTGAAAAAAAAAGCAAAATAATACATTTTCCGTGAATGTTCGTTGAGAAAGTGTTTTATCTGTGACAATTGGAACACACAGCACGAGACTTTGTTTGATTAGGTTATGGATCTGATCGTGCCAGGAAAGATTTTCATCGATGACGATGCCTAATAATTTGTGCTTTGTAGCTTGTTTTATTTATTGTTTTATCTTTGTACATTATCTTTAAGTTTGCTTCTTTTATGACTTGTCTTTTTTGACGTGCACATATTAACATTGACTCGGTTTTTATGAGGATGAACAAGCATGTCATTTGAATCACACCAGTCTTCTACTGATTTCATGCTTGCATTTAAATGATAATTAATTTCATCGATGTTATGACTAGAGTATTGTAAAGATGTATCGTCTGCGAACAAATCACACACCGCATTTTGAACTGATAAAGGGAGATCATTTATGTAGAGGAAGAACAACAGGGGACCTAAGATTGATCCCTGTGGCACGCCTCTTGGCAACTGTCTTTTAGAAGAAATGACACCTCGTGAAAAAACGGATTGCGTACGGTTTGACAAATAAGATCTGAAAAATGATTCCGTATTGTTGTCGACGTCGTAAACATTAATTTTTTTTTTTTTTTTTTTTTTTTTTTTTTTTTTTTAGCAATATATTGTGATTAATTAAATCAAAAGCCTTTGTTAAATCAATAAACACTACACCAACTGCTTTCCTGTTGTTGATATCCTTTAGCCACAAATTTGTGATACGACATGAAGCCGTTTCACATGAATGTAGTTTCCTAAATCCTGACCGATTCATATGCAACAGTTTATGGTTCTCAATAAAGAGATGATAGATAGTGATGGATATGACGTTCTAGTGGCTTTGAGACGGACGATAGCAGCGAAATTGGTCTGTAGTCATTTGGATAATCTAAATTCCCTTCTTTGTGCAGAGGGATAATTTTTGCATGTTTAAATGCTTCTGGGAAGTATTGTTTAGATAAACATAAATTAAAGAGGTATGTGAGAGAATCTACAATATATGGTACAGATAGTTTTAATATCTTGGGACTGATTCCATGAAAGCTTTATGAACTTTTATTTTTCAAAGTTGATAGATATAAAACACTTCATTAACAGATATTAGGGAGATAGAAAACTTTGCGTGTAATTTTTTGCATCACAAAATTTCTGTAAATTCGCAGTATCAAAAATGCTAGTTTTATCTTTCCCTATGTTTAGCTTGTTACCAATATTAGCAAAATGATCATTCAGTGTTTCTATTGGAATGTAACATTACTGTCTTGATGAACACGGTCTGGTAAGTTTATTGATAGCTTTTCAAATAGAGGCTCCGTTGTTTTTGTTTTTGGACCAAAGTTTTGAAAGAATCACGTTCAGATTTTCTAATCATGTACTTCACAATGTTGCGTTTTCTCTTATACTCTTTGTCAGAGCCTGCACTTTTTAAATTGTCCCTCTCGTCCATGGTATTCAGAATATCCTGAGTGAGCCAGACAGGCAAGATATCTAATTTTACTCCCCTCTGGATCAATGGGATGTGTTTGTCGACAATATTCAGAAAGGTTCTCGTCCAAAAGGCAAGGGCATCATCTGGATCGGTGTAGCTATAGATGTTTTTGCAAAAGGCGAGGAAATGAGATCAGATTGAAAAGCGTGTAAGCTTAAGTTTTTGAATGAACGAAATGTGATTACCAAATGACTTATTTTTGGAACTTTAAAACCCTTTTTGTTCCAAGTTACGCAAACAGCATTGTGGTCACTTGCACCAGTAGGCGGTACACATATTTCTGCAAGTGCAGCAATGTTCGACGAATATATGTGGTCTATAAGATTTTGAAGTAACTCTAGTCGGTAAAGAAATGCACTGATGAAAAAAATTATATGAATTAGCAATGTTGGGCCATTGGGAACAAGACTGAAATAGATCTATATTGAAATCTCCTAATAATAGTATTTCTGTTTTCTGTTTTGCCCTGAGGAGAAAAACACAACAGAAAAAGAAAACACAGGAGTTGGCCCTTGTAAAAATGTGAATAAAAACACTCTAGACTCTGCAATGGTAGACATAATTTTAAAAGCCACATACAATTTCAAGGGAAGAAAGGAGAGTAAAGAGGTGTATGTGTGGAAGGGGGTAGTGAGTGAGGTGGTAGGGAAGACAACAGCACCCCACCGAGGTAATGAAGGAAAAGCAGTGCCAAAATAAACTGAAAGGCATGCCGTTAGCAAAAGATCATACCACAACCATATGTTTCTCCTTTCAGTTTTGACTACACATCATAGTGCTGTCCAATCTAGTCCAATCCAACACACTTATATTGTACAGTAGTAGAAAGAGTCAGCCTCACCTTACCAAGTCTGCGCTGCGATGAGGGCGGGTCGACTGAAGCAGCAATCAGGTAGACAGAGAGTGTAGATGATGGGTCAGCAGGCGGAGTGTAGATGGCTTGAGAGACGGCTTCCCCCCCAATATTTAAACCGTCTGTCACTTACCTTTACCCTCCTCACGGGGGGAGAGGTGGGGCAGAGAAGAAAAAAAAGAAGAAAAAAAGAAGAAGAGAGAGAGAGAGAGAGAGAGAGAGAGAGAGAGAGAGAGAGAGAGAGAGAGATGTAGGTGAGGTGCGGGATGAGATGATGATATGGGCCTTCCACGTCAACAATATAACAGCTGTCCTAAAACATAGAATTGCCCCCCTGCCCCCTCCGCCACCCCCTCTCCCTCTCTCTCCCTCTCTCTCTCTCATATATTTTCGTATGTTTTTTTTTTGTTAACTTTAACACTGAAATACAATACAAAGGGATTAAAGACCACAAGCAAACGAAGTGTGTGTGTGTGTGTGTGTGTGTGTGTGTGTGTGTGTGTGTGTGTGTGTGTGTGTGTGTGACGTGTGTGTGTGTGTGAGTCTATGTGCGTGTGTGTGTGCATGAGCATACACATGCGTGTGTGTGTGTGTGTGTGGGGGGGAGTGTGTGTGTGTGTGTGTGTGTGTGTGTGTGTGTGTGTGTGTGTGTGTGTGTGTGTGTGTGGGTGTGGGTGTGGGTGTGTGGGTGTGTGGGTGTGTTTGCGCGCGCGCGCAATCAACTTGCGTACGCCAGTGTGTGGATGGAGGAATGAGGAAGGGATACAGGGCTGGAGAGGGACGGGTCCCTTGGTCATGTGTGGGCGTGATCATGGGTTATTGCTGATAAAATCAAAACAAAACAATGTCACATGTGCTGCATCTCATTGTCTGCATGTGTTGTAGCCGTAGCCCGTACGACTTGTCATTGATCGTACTATCTACCATCCTTCAAATGATCTAGACGACTGAACATGAAATAACTCCAACATAGGATTTCAAAAAGAATCAGACCATTTGACCAATTGTGAGATGAACACGGCATCAAAGTTTATACCAACCTGGCTGTCTACAATG
>JADBJO010027151.1:10000-12500 GCA_016801955.1 Conus betulinus
GTTGCTCTGCGTATTTTAATAGAAAAAATCAGCTGACTAGATACTGAATAACTACGGAAAAAAATGTTGCATATGTGCGCTACTCCTGGTTTTTATATTCTTACTGGTGTATGTAATGGAGACCGTGATGGAAATTATACGTTTCTGCCTCAGTCTGGAAATAGTAGCAATGAATATTTCTTGCTTTCTAAAGAATTGTTCTTCATTGTCTTCTCGTCTTGTAGATTAGTAGTTTCAGAGAGAGTAGAATCTGGTCACTTACCACTTGAATTTTATTGAAATGTGGTTAAGAATGCTACCATTTCTTCTGGAGTTGAAAATGTGAATAATACGTATTTTGAAAAGTTTGTGTGAAATAGTGATGTAAACACAGTCTTATATGGATGCAATGCATTCTTCTGAAGTGTTAAGCTTACTTAATCATGCGTTTAATTTAACTGAAAATGACTACAATGAAGCTCTGAATATTTTTTTAGACGTCAAAACTTATGGAGCTTGTTTGAAGAAACGAATTTATATTGACAATTTAAGTTAAAGTAGTGACTGGTATGATAAAGAATGTAAATCAAGTAAGGGAAAAAGGAAACGTTTATAGCGAGTTTTTCGGCAAACGAAAGATCCAGTGATGCTTACTGTGTAGCAAGAAGAGAATATAAGAATCCTTACAGTGAAAAAGAAAAGAGCTTAATGATTTACTACTGGATAAGTTAACTGGGTCAATAAATAATCTAAAAGAATTCTGGGAAAACATGCGCATAAATTGCTGTTAAAAGAAAGTAAGCTAATAATGTAAGAATAGATGACTGGCCTGAACCCTTTAAAAGTCTGCTTGAAAGAGATACAGTAACAGAAGAAAATTATGCGGGTATCAATAGAATCGATGAGGAAAATGCTTACATGAATCGCCCTATATCTATGCAAGAAGGAGTGTTCGCCATAAGAAAATTAAAGAATGGAACAGCTGCCGGACCCGACGAGTGTTATTGGGGATATGTTAAAAAATGTGGGAGAGCCAGTTGCTGATTTTTTTTTGTCAAGCTAAGTAATACATTATTTGACAAGGGTATGTTTCCGGAAAACTGGACAAAAACCATTGTAGTCCCTTTATTTAAAAAGGAAAGGCAAATGATCCAAACAACTACAAAGGCATATGTTTATGTGATACAAGCAGCAAGATTTATAGCACTATAATAAACAACCGTCTACAGGAATGGAAAGAAGAGCAAAACCTTACAGGTGAACATCAAGCAGGATTAAAAACAAGGTTATTTCACTATCGATCATATGTTCATACTGGTATCCTTTATACAAAAACATTTTTGTATGAATCGTAAACTTTATGTAGATTTAATTGATTTTGAGAAGCTTTTTGACTCTATAGAAAGAAATGTACTGTGGCCTAATCTTTAAAAAAAAAAAAAAAAAAGGAATAAAAGGTAAGCGTTTTTTGGTGTATTAATAGCAAGTACCTAAACGTCAAAAGTAGAATTCGATCTGGAGATAAATTAACAGATTACACCAACTGTACACAGGGAGTAAAACAAGGTGGCGTTACCAGTCCTGCATTGTTTTCACTATTCATCAATGAACTGGCATTAGAAGTAATCAGGTGTGTGGAGACATGGTGCAGGGTTCACGTATGATTTTTCTGAATCATTCATTTTGCTATTGGCAGATAATGTTCTTGTGTCTTAAACCGTTGTTGGATTACAGACGCAGTAAAATAGTCTACAACGTGCAGCCTCAGAACTTCATTTGAATGTAAACATGACCAAAAGCAATATAGTGGTGTTTACAAAAGGTGGATATTTGACCGACAGAGAAAAGTGGACTTATAATGGGATCCTAATACCTGTGGTGAATATATATAAGTACTAGGGAATCCATTTTTCTACTAGGCTGAGTTTTACTGCAGCATGCCAGGATCTTGTAAGTGGAGCCAAGAGGGCTTTTTACATGTTTTTGCAAAATTTGTACAAATTGAAGAATAATTCCCTTGATCTTTATCTGAAGTTATTTGATGCTCAAATTCAACCGATTGTTCAATATGGTGCCGAGAGATGGGGTCTTAAAAATGTAGCTCTTTATCCTGAAAAATTACACATATTCACACTTAAAAGGTTTTTAGGAATTGAAATGAGAACACCAAATGACGTCATCTATAGGGAGACGAACAGGTATCCTATATATATATATATATATATATATATATATATATATATATATATATATAGGCCTCGGAGCAGGCGATACATATAGATCTGTCTTCGAGAGGGATTGCGATGGTTTCCTCATGCAGCTAGTGAAGGGTTTTCATATTTATGATATACATTTTCCCATTTACTTAATCTCCCTTTTTTTCCTCTCTCAATTTCAAATCTTTGCCAATCATTGCTATAATGATGGAAGAGTTGTTCACCTGCACTTGTTTTCCCCCACTACTTAATTGTTCAGCATTATATATATATATATGTATATATATATATATATATATATATAT
>JADBJO010027151.1:17500-21665 GCA_016801955.1 Conus betulinus
AGGAGTGAAAGCCGGACGGAAGCTTCTGCTCCGACAATGTCCTTAGCGAATCCCAAACAAGAGGTGAGAGTGGGAGCCTGGAACGTGCGAACGCTGTGTGAAGCTGGAAAGACTGCACAGACGGTGAAAGAGATGAAGAAGTATAGACTGAACATCCTAGGAATCAGTGAGATGAGGTGGACGGACTCAGGCATCATGACCCTTGGCTCAGGAGAGACAGTATGTTATTCTGGTCGCACAACGGGCAACATCAAGAGGGAGTAGGTATCATCATGGATAAGGAGGCCAGGAGAGAGCTTGATGGGATGGGAGCCAGTCAACTCAAGAATCATCACAGCCAGATTCTTCTCCAAGTATACCAAGACCACCATCATACGGTGTTACGCAGCGACAGAGCAAGCCACGGAGGAGGAGAAAGACCTGTCCTACAACATCCTACAGGAACAGATAGACAAGACACCACAGCATGACATCCTACTTCTTATGGGAGACTTCAATGCGAAAGTCGGAGCAGACAACATCGGGCATGAGACTTGCATGGGACAAGAGGGAGTGGGAGATAGAAATGACAATGGACAGCTTTTGCAGGTGCGTGTCTTGAAAACGGTCTGGTGATAGGTGGTACCATCTTCCAACACAAAACCATCCACAAACTGACATGGGTATCACCAGATGGAAGAACCAGTAACCAGATAGACCACATTGCCATCAACCAGAAGTGGAGGAGCTCCATGAAGGACTGTCAAGGGTGAAAGACCCTGTCAGCGGAATGAGGCAAGGACAGACAAAGAGCATAGAGACACAACACTGAACCACTCACTATCTCCAGACCACTCCAGGAAGTACGGAACAAAAAATATTTATTAAATTTTAGATATAGAAATTTATACAAATATATTAAACACCCCTATCACTCACACATACACTCCATTATGAAATTGGGGCACCTATCAAAGAAGAGGAGGAGGAAAGACAGGAAAAAGAATAACTACAAAAAAAAAAAAAAAGAAGAGAGTGTAGATCCTATCAGGAGCTAACTATCGCTAAGGGACAAAATAACCCGATAGAGGGGACCCCTAAAAAAAAACAAAAAACACCACCACCCAGATCTCACTGCCACCCCCAACCTATCACGATCTAAAGCTACCCCCAACAAACAGAAGAGGACAGGGAGAAAACAACTAATACAACAAACAGGGCATAACACTATACGTTAGATCACACTAGCGCACGCTCACAGATCCACAGCCCATACACCACACACACTTGTCACATAATGAGTTGTTGACGACTGTCCCGCTGATTAGATCTCCGGAGCAAGACTGGCTGCTCTCTTCACTCACTGGCGTCTAGAAGACTCCTTCCTGCGCGGACTCCTCCAGCACTCCTGAGGCTCGGCTCCAGTATCCTCCTCTCTGGGACCATCCTCCAGGTCGCCCAACGTCAGCAACTGTGACCTATCTCCCCAAGAAACGAAAAGCGCCCTGCGGTGGATGTCAGTCCCTCGCCGCATAATCATGATAATTGTGGATAATGTGTGTGAATGCAGGGCATGTGTGGACCGTGTACGTACAATTTAAACAATTTAAAGAATTCAAAAAAAGAATGAACTGTTTTATTTTGGTTTCACCTGTTCCTGAATCATTGCTGTTTTCCTCTTTTCCTTATTTTTCTTTTACTACAATTCTCAATTTTGTCTCATTTACATTACCAATTACAATACCATAAACTCTTGGAAGTTCACATTACATTTTAAATTAAGGCCAGATGAAATTCATAAAACTCATTCATTCTTCCATATTATCTACAAAATACTTACATTAAAAAAAAGACAGAGACAAACAAACAAGACGAGGAGCGGGACCTATGGCGGGAGCGCGCCACATCGGAAACCTCCGCTAGTTGACTGAATGTTAGTCAGCAGCAATTTGTTCCGTTCTGGACCCGACTTGATGTTTAAAAAAAAATAATAATAATTTGCTTCAATCCTTGAAGTATCGCTTCTGGAATATCCCGACTCCAACATTTATCCAAATATGACTGACTCCAATACAGAACTAGATACATATGTCAAGCCTACAAGTAGCTCCCCAAACAGAGCCATTACTAAACATCCACCTTAAAAAATGACCTCAATGCCACTTAAATATGTACTGACCGAATAAATGCCATCCCATCTTGGCATACAAACTCTCAAACCCAACGAAAATACACACACACCACATTTATACATATATACTTACCAGAACGGCGGGTGAAGACAGAAGAGAGCTACTGGAAAGCTTCACTCAGCGAAGAGCCCAAAGCCCCACCAGTACATGGCCACCTCCAGCGAAGGAAGTAAGAGTCTGGAACGACTCTGAAGAATGTTGTTGGTAGCCCAAGGATTGTGATCCTTCCCAAGTTCAGCAGCGGACTGCCTTCCGCCCAGCGAAGGGTTCTGGCCCAGTTCCACTACTCTCCATGACGAAGTGGAAAAATAAATATGGCTACCAACGGAGGACGTGGCCTCTTACCGGAAAAGCAAAAGAAAAAAAAGAATGAGAGCGCCGAACACTGGCATAGCATAGAAGGTTCCCCCTCCACCCTACATAAAACACATACTCACATTCAACCCACGCTAAGCATTAACAACACACTTTACGCACAGAACACGTGCAAGACATTTCCCTGCACCGTTATTAAAATGACTGCACACACACACACACTCCCCCTTCATCCAGGTCTCCCTCTTCCCTCTCACACTACACCTATGTGAGGGTTTACGGAGGGGATGCATGATCCACACGGGCGGTGCACAAACTGAATGTGACAGAGGAGCTACCCCCTCTCCTCTGCACTCCACATACTAGGTGTAAGCCGCTGTCATCCTCTGTGACGAACAGCCCCTTAAAACTCAATGTATAAGTTCAAACACTGGTCTGCCCGTGACACTACCCCCGACCCAAAAAAAACTTGTGCCAATGAGGCACAGCTTGATGCAGCCCCGAAGGAAACTGGTCTAAATATACGACCATGCATATATAAAACCAATTATCAACCTTCACACATTAGAAAGTTCCTTGAATGGTGCACACAAGCTGCTACTTTTATTGCACAACTCTACACACACCCTTTTTTTAAAAAGGGGTTATACACAGTCACTTCCCTTTTCTACAACACTGGTCATACTCCATTGGACTTAAGATATTCGACTCAGGTAGTCAGCTTCCACATTACAGCATCCAGGGATATGCTGAAAAAGAGAAAGCAAGACTCTGCAGTTCAATTGCCCATCCCATAAGGCGTCGGCTGACAGGCCGAATGCGATGTAGATAGGCAAGGGGATGGTGATCCATTTGGAGAACAAACTCCCGCCCGTACAGGTAAGGGTAGAATCGGCATGTGTCCCATACCACTGCAAGGCACTCTTGCTCGATAGTGTGGTAATTCTTTTCCGCTCCCACTAGTTTCTTACTTGCGAAGGCGATGGGTAACAATCCTTTCCCTTGATCCTGCAAGAGTACTGCCCCCAAACCGGTGCTGGACACGTCTGTTCTGAGTACAAATGGCTTCTCAGGGTTCGCCAACTGCAGGACGGGTTGTTGGAGAATCGCTCCCTTGAGTTTCTCGAATGCAGCTACGTCTGCATCTCCCCACATCAGCGTTTCCGGCTTTCGAGCTCCAGTTTTGTCTTTCAAGGGTTTTGCCACTTCAGTTAATGGGGAATGAATTTGCGGTAGTAGCCTACGAGACAAGGAACGAGCGTAATTCCCTCTTGGTCTTTGGCGGTTTAGCCTCTTCAATCCTTTGAACTTTGTCACTTTCAGGAGCCATGAATCCTTGTCCCACGACGTGACCTAAAAAGAAATTTCAGTCTCCCCTATCCGAAACTTAGTGGGATGGGCCGCCAGCTGTACCTGTCGCAGACGTTCAAAAAGCATCCTGAGCGCTTCCATGTGTCTCTCCCAGCTCTCGGTGGCCAATAATATGTCATCAATAAAATTGTGGACATCTCTCATCTGCAACGGTTCAAGCACGAGTCTCATTATCCTGCTGAAGACGGCTCCTGCAGTCTTGAGCCCAAAGGGCATAACTCTGAACCTGAATTGGCCCTCAGGAGTAGTAAAGGCAGTCTTGCTTCTGTCGGCAGGTTCCATTGGTATTTGCCAATATCCCTTTGCTA
>JADBJO010027152.1:0-12500 GCA_016801955.1 Conus betulinus
GCCTGTTGTGTGTCCCCAGTCTCCACTGGGGGCGGGTGTGCGAGGGCTGGTGCATGCCAGTATAGATCCGACAAAGCCAGCTGAGCCAGGCCTCTTCTGCGAGATAATTCGTCGCTTCGGATTCGAGACCTTAAGTCTTGTTCGCCAGCTGCGCCCTGCGCTGGTCCTGCCTAGTCAGAACCACCGCTGTGGTGACAAAGACCCTGCAGCGTCAGCGTCATTCCTGCGCGTCTGAGACCCTTCGTGTCGTCGATCTTGCGCGTTGTGAGACCCTTGTTGCTGTGCAGTAACAGAACCACGGCTCCTGGAAGTGGAGGCTGTGCCTCAAAAGTAGCAGAGTGCACTACTTCAGGGCTACTTCAGTGTGATCGGGCTGAATCATATATTGGTGGGGGTGTAGGAACTGGTTACTTCCTTGTGGACAGACTGCATCGGACTTTGTTCTTCACCTGCGTCTACCCCTACCTGCAGACTGCGTCCCCCTTAGGCCAGACAGTGCCTGTGACAGACTGCTGGTGGGTATGCCACATTATACATACATACATTAATATTGCACACCCATATTTGGGGTGTGCTCTATGTGTGTTATTCATGTTTATTGATGTTGATGTTTTGTACGTGTTGGATGGCCCAGGCGGCATAGAAAAAATAAGAAAAGAATCGCGGTTGTGTTGCCTTGCTGTCTGTGTGTGGTTGAGTGAGTGTGTGTGGTAGGAGAGCGCGAGCACGCATCCATATTTCTGGGAGAGTCGGACACGCAGACACACATGCACCAAGTACACATCCGTAACAATCGTCTTCACAACAAAAGCGTGTGAAATGCAAGTTGAAGGTCTTCCATCAAATGTAGGAAGAATGCCAAATGCCGCGCTGCGTTCTATGGCGTTGTCGTCTATAAAATCGAAGGCAGGGATAATCAGACTGTTGTGATCCTTCAGTTGACAGCGATGTCCATTCATGCCCCTGTTACCGAGATCCCCAGCTCACAGCGCGGTGTTCAGGAGACAATGTCCGTCGCAGGTCAACGGGGACAGGAGAAGGGCCGAGGAACATCGGAAGCAAAAGGCAAGTGAGGCTGTCTCTTCCCTGTCTGGTCTGTTCTTACTGACCCCTGCCAGTTTGATCTACAATGGCGACAGAAGCGACAACAACAATGAAGATTCCTGTGCTGACACTTGTCAGTATTCACACCGACCCACCTCCTGTGTGCCTGCCTGCACAGAGTTCGCTGCACCACGATGGAACACAGCACATCGGCATGACACCGCGCGACACAGACAGTGAGTCAGTGATAGTCTTTCCCACCACAGACTTGCCATCCGACACGGATGGTGACAAGCTGTTGTGGTGATGAAGTTGGTGTTGATAACCCTGATGCAGTTTACAATTATGATTCGTCTGTGACTAAATCTAGGCAACAAGAAATTGAAACATGTGTTGCAACAGCAACTCCGTGTGATACAGACAGTGGAAGTGATTATGCAGATACCACTACTGGTAAAGCATAGACACAGCATGCAGACATTACAATCACAGACATAATGGCGTGTTTGGAAGAAACGGAACATGAATGATTGCCAGTCAGAACTGAAAGAAGAGGTGAAAGGCTGCACTGCATGTAACAAGAGGTTGAAAACCGAAATCCTGACCATCCTTCATGACTATTGCACTGTTGTAACTGTTAATAAACATTTGGAAAATCTGACTGGTGGATACATGTTCTCTCCTTGAATTTACATGTCTCTACAATTCTGTGATCTGGAGTCCAACTGCAATGTACTTTATTGTAAGGTATTGTTGATCTTGATTTTTTTTTTTTTTTCGCTGTCCCAACCTCTGCGTCACCTCAGAGGCAGTGCACCCACGCCGCTCATTCCGACACACCCGTCCCACAGCCACAGTCCAGTCGCCCGCCGCAGCCCCGGCACGGGCAATCCACAGGGAGCAGTCAATCTCAAGTCATCAAGAGGCAACCCACTGGAGGAGTCTCACTGCACTGCTGCCGAGTCACTTCGGTGGTGTTCAGTGGCGCCTGTTCTGATCTAACATACGCAGGACACCACCTACTAAGCCCCCTACTGACGACAATAATTGCTTAGTCGCGGAGCTGGCGTGAGTGAGCTCTCCCTCCGAAGGGCGCCACCATGTCCGTCCAACGACGACAGCCCCCATGGACTCGCCAATACCGGTGACACTGACGGAACCAAACCAAGACCAAAGACGTGGAGAGGACATCGAAGTTGAGGTCACCATGAGAACAGGATATGAAGGGCCACAGAATTTGAGACTTTTTTATGCTGATCGATGAGAATAAAGGATGATTAAGATGATGCTACGGATTTCCATTTCGGTCTGAGACTACATGACAGGGCTGTACTCTACGCTTCCTTTCATACTATATCCCAGCGTCAACCAGGCCCGAGAGCTACAGGCACCTGCAGTGTTGGTCAGGAATTTGAGCAACACTCTCAGAAACGCATCCATTAAGTGGATGAAACTCGACTGTGTGGTCCCAGTCTTCCCAGCTGAGTCCACAGCAGACTCAACTCTGGGTAGGAGCCGGTCGGGGCAGATGTTGATGTTGATTTCTAATTTTTTGTGTATGTACATCCCCCCATCCCCTTTTTCTCCTAACTTTGTGAATGGGCTAGGTAAAACGTATTACAATAAACCATCATCCATCATCATCATCATCTATCTGTCTCTCTGTCTGTCTGTCTCTGTCTGTCTGTCTGTCTGTCTGTCTCTCTCTCTCTCTCTCTCTCTCTCTCTCTCTCTGTATGTGTGTATGCATGTGCACGCGCGTGCGCGCTTATGTCTATTTGTATATGCGTGTGGTTCTAATTTCTTGTTGATTTATTTCCAGACAAAGACACTGTCTGTACTCCCTGCTGAAGATTCACCAGTTTAATGTTCACAGGAGCATTACAACAGAGTCGTGTCTTCCACTTCCACCAGTCCATCTCCAGAAAGAACCCAAACCATGGTCACATAAATGTGATAAAAAGAATTCGACGATCTTTGCGTCGCATGGAAAAATTACAGAATATTTGAAATCGCTCAAAAACCAGGGTATAGTATGTCATTTGATATGCACGTAGTATTTCAGAAAGAAATTTGGAACACGTGAAAAATTCAGTCTCTTTCCAACAGGACTGAGGCTGTCTTGAAACTTGTAGAATCATCACGTAGCTTTGCACCTTGTAAATGCAGGAAATAAACGTACTTCATACATGTCGAGCAAAACTCAAGTCTATCAATCTGAAGCATATTACAATGCAAAAAACTCGATTTGAATGCGAGAAAAGCTCAAAACATATCCACAGTGAAACACTGGCTTCTTAATCACGTACATGATGGAACCAACATACGGCGAAACAATAGTGAATTACAGACACAATGAAACGTAAACTTGATATACACCTTGTAGAACATATGGAATGTCGGGGAAACAAAGTCATTACGGATCATTACATAATGGAACCTGCATCATATAGATCAGACATGGTACAACATAAACACTCTGGAACGATGACATGGTTGAAAAGGAGAAACAGTATATAACTAAAGTGGTTAAACGTGTATTATTATTATTCCTCTCTAGCGACTGTCACCTGGTTGTAGGGGATCCTGCATGCACTGATACCAACAGGAGTCTAGCAATCATGTCAGATATGACCGATTGGGAAACGTCTGCGAGGGAGAAGGGCCAAACTAGTTGGCAGTCGAACAGGGGAGGAAGTCTGGCCCCCAAAGCGTGTGGCGCATTTTTCGCTCATTTGAATTCAACAGTAAATCACACCGCTGAGAGTACAGAGACAGTAACAAAAGTCGAGAGAAGACAGACGGCTAGCAGACCCAGCAACATTCACACTCACAGAGCAGCCCACATGACCTTCGCAGATATCTTTTTTTTTCTTGCAGGTGGCTGAAGTCAGCAACAATAGACACAGGCTAACACCTGTATGAATGTACTGAAAGAACCGTCATAGACCTACCTAGACATACCAAGACGTACCTAGACCTCTTTAGACCTATCCGGCAGGTAGGGAGCACAGACTCTTAAAACTGTCCTTTATTCTCAATCGCCATCCTAAGAAAATCAAACCACTTCCTAAAGTGAAATAACAGAACAGTAAACTGGGTTGTCTGCTTCATGCTGACTGATTAGTGTACAGCAACAGTCGGCACTCATCGAAATACGTTAACATTTTCAAGACCTGCAGTCTGGCATTAATAAAGGCATCAGCTGAGACCATCCTGAACAACTAGACCATTTTAGGTTAATGAACTCCAACACTGAAAGGAACATCATCCTTACAATAGAAACTGTAGGGTTTTCATACAAGCAGCAAGAACATCAGTCTTACCATAGAAACTGAAAGGTTTTCATACAAGCAACAAGAACACCAGCCTTACCATAGAAACTGTAAGGTTTTCATACAAGCAACAAGAACATCAGTCTCACCATAGAAACTGTAAGGTTTTTTCATACAAGCAACAAGAACATCAGTCTCACCATAGAAACTGTAAGGTTTTTCATACAAGCAACAAGAACACCTGTCTCACCATAGAAACTGTAAGGTTTTCATACAAGCAACAAGAACACCAGTCTTACCATAGAAACTGTAAGGTTTTCATATAAGCAACAAGAACACCAGTCTTACCATAGAAACTGTAAGGGTTTCATACAAGCAACAAGAACACCAGTCTTATCATAGAACCTGTAAGGTTTTTTATACAAGCAACAAGAACCAACTGTATGAGAAAGACTGAACATTGGAATACTGGCAAGGATGGTAGGAAACTCTGATATCTTGTCAGAGCTCTCAACAATGAAAGATTGTCGTCAGTTCCCATAATTCACAAATCAAACAGACCCTTTCATTTGGTGACGTTGCCATTATCTTTGAGAACATGAGTAACATCAATATACAAACATACAAAGACAGGGAACAGGATCTGCACAGGGATGCAGACAATAAAGGGGCAATGATGAATGAGTCCTCCAGAGGTTGAAAACAAGTGAAGGAAAGAAAAAAATGAACAGAAGTGCAAAACCTGCGGAGAGAAACAAAAGATTACTGGAACCCAATAACACCCCAAATAAAAGGCCACAGCATCCTGAAATTCAGGACACAAGACGTCACAGAAGATCTCCAACGCTGGCTGGACTAATGCGTTGACCGCCAGTCCTGGCGAGATCCACACTGACCGCTGTTCAAAAGAAGAGAAAGAGTAAAAGCAAAGCAGACAGGTAGCAACATATCAATCAAACCAACAGTGTTATGAAATGTATGGTAAGGCTCCTAGGCAGCAGATTAGCCTGGTACCTGGAAAATGAGAGATCAACTCTCATAGACAGGTAGGGCTTAGACACCAGTTTGCCTATGTTGCCCAGAAATTCATGTTTTCTGGGACAAAAAGGACGTGACTGCAATGTGCATAGTCCTGGTAAAAGCCAACGATGAGGTATGCAAACAGCATAAGAAACTGAAGATGCACTAGTCTGAAATGAAAGGCTGCACTCCACAACAGTTCATGGTCCAACCCATGCAGGTGACCCGTTCATCTGGTTCTGTGTGCATTGTGTGATGATAGCTCGAGAGACAAACAAGAAGATTGCCAGTCTCCATCAACGCCAGAAATAAGCAAAAGAACAAGGGAAAACCTTCAGTCTGGCCACAGAGAACCGTCATAATGTGTATCCCCAGTGAACAGATACAATGTATCCCAGCACAAAACGCCCCTTTGACTGGAACATCAGATAAAAAAAAAAACGCTGTTCACGGATCACCCTGATAAAGTTCTCTTGAACATCTAGGGAAGCAGAGCACACCAGGCAGCTGCGCCTGGGTCATGTAGGACTTGTCCTTGCGTATGGAGCAGCACAAACCTGCCCGAGTCCAGACCTAGGCGTCACGGATCATCGCTGCTGCACTCACGATGTCCTGATGCAGCAGACATGTCTTGACAGCCTCAGAAGCAGGCAACACAGGGCACAAGTGTGAAATAAACCTGCTGAATTCAAAACGCTGAAGAGACATCCGACCCGCGTAGGAGTGCCCAACCCCACGAAGTGAACGCATCGGCTTTCGGCTCCATCCACAAAGATTGGAGAAGCAGGGTCCTGAACTAATGCCACAAAAAAATGAAGTTAAACACAAAGCAGAGTACCAGCTTGGAATCACCTCTCAGATATAATTTTGCAAAGGTTAAAAAAAAGAGCCTGAGATAACAACAGTTTCCCCTGTGTACATGGGGCAGGTCCACCCAAGAGAACTCTGGACTAATACACACGTATACTGCTCAAGAAAAGAGACTAGGAGGAATAGGGGTGGTAGAACTCTGATCAGACTAGAGTGAACAGTGGGCCACTCAGCTATATCATCTTGAAGACACTTCTCCACAACTCAGATTCTGTGTTTCTGTGTGGGTGCGTGTGGGTGTTGTTGTAGTCTCTTTAACGTCCTGTTCTCTGAAAGTGATATTAGACAGTGGGAAAGGATGGGGGAGACGGGAAAGGATGGGGAGATTGGGAAGGAGATGACTGCATGCAAGAGTTTGATATGAACGTGTGGTTGTCGGTACTTGCGTGAGTGTGTACAAGTGTTTGATATCTAATTATTGCATTGGGAAAATGGATAAAAATGTTGGATAATTATTAAACAATGAGTATGAAATCTATGACCATATGAACATTAATGAGAATCTTCCAAATATGAAATAATAACGCACTAATCCTTAACGTCAAATTAACAAATAACGCTCTAAGAAAGCACTAACAAACACAAGCATTTGCATGTCAATATATATATATATATATATATATATATGCGTGCAGTGCAATAGTGGGTGTGCGTGTAGTGTGTGTTTGAGTGTGTGTCTGTGTGTCTGTGTCTGTGTCTGTGTGCATGCGTGTGTGCACGTGTGTGCGTGTATACATGCATTCGTGCGTGTGTGTGTGTGTGCGTGCGTGCGTCTGTGCTGTGCGTGTGTGTGTACGTGAGTGCGTGTGTGCATGCGTGCCTAATTGCGTGCGTGCTTGCTTCCGTGTTTGCGTGCGTGAGTGAAAGTGTGTGTGTGTGTATGTGTGTGTGCGTGAGAGAGAGAGAGAGAGAAAGAGAGAGAGGGAGATAAAGTGTGTGTGTGTGTGTGTGTGTGTGTGTGTGTGTGTGTTAAAAGCGACAGTACTATGACAAAAATGGGAGTTTGGAATGATGGAAACTGACTCAATCACAGGAAGATACCAACTGGCCACTTAATCAAACACTCGGAAAAAATGCCAAGAAGTGAATGATTGTTCAAAATGTTTTCAAGAGATCTGAAAGACTCAGATAAAAATGGTCGTCCCACTCTCAGAAATATTACTCTCTTTGACTTTGGAGCAATGGAAGAGTAAATGATTAATCGTTATTTCTCTTCCGCACATGCACTCGACATCTTTGCTCTATTTTGTGCGGAGAACATTTAAACGAAACCTATTCATCAGGCTGGAAACTGACCTGGAATAACATCCAAACAAGAAAAAAAGTTTTTAATTTTTTTCTGTTCTTATCATTTATGCAGTGCTGACTGTAGTGACAATTTAACTATTCAAGTTTCTCGTCAAACATTTTGTATGACACATTTGCTAAACATTTATAACTTTCTTGTAAATCCAGCCGTATCTTAACTGAAACTGAACAATCATAATTGTTTGCTCCTTTTCTTGCAGCTCGATCAGCCCACTCATTTAAAACAAATTCCGCAATGGGAAGGCACCCAACAGAAAGTTACACTGCTGCCTTTCAGTGATAAAAGATAAACAGAGTGTTTAATTACAATTATCAATTCCGATCGCATTTTATGCTTTAGAGATTTCAGTGCCTGTAAGACCGATTTAGAATCAACACATAATAAAATGTGGAATACGTTTTTTTTCGGAAGATAAAAAAATGTAGTTCAGGGCCTTAACTATTGCAATTAATTCAGCAGTAAAAATAGAATCATTTTCACATTTGTGAAACTGTTTTCCTACTTTTAAAGCTGGAATAATAAAAGTAGCTCCTACTTCTCTGTTCCCAAGTACAGACGCTCAACATAAATTTTTGATTGTTCAGAATACTTGTTATTAATATGGGAGCAGACAGAACTTCTAAGGATATTAGGTGAATCATTTTTGGACAAGTTTGAGTGATTTGTATGAAGCTTCAGATTGTTCATCTTCCATGCAGGTATAGGTGAGTAGGAAGCTTTGGTTGCTATTTTATGTCTGTCTTTTTTCTGTTTATTCTTTTATTTTTTCTTAAGATCTAAATGTAGGTATAGGTGAGTAGTAAGATTTGGTTGCTGTTTCCCTTCTGTTTAAATTTGGATTTTTTTAAAAGATCTGAAGTAAATGTGTTTATGGATTTTAGTGATTTGATGGATTTGGCTGTTTTCTGCAAAATGAAGATCGGACCTCATACCAACTTTAGCCTCTGTGAAATTTTTGAACGAGGAACTTTGTAACACGTATTTGGCAGCAGAAAGAATTCTTAGCTCATCAAGATGTAAACACCTGAACTTGATGCATGAAATGAAACTTCTAGGGAACGTTTATAGGCTTTGCAGTCAACACTTTGCAATTTAGTTTGGAAATGTTGTGGAGCACTAAAAATACCTCAAGAGCCTATGTAAACTTGGAACTCACAAGTCACGTTGATATAAATATAAACATTTT
Source organism: Conus betulinus (assembly GCA_016801955.1). Classification (NCBI taxonomy): domain Eukaryota; kingdom Metazoa; phylum Mollusca; class Gastropoda; order Neogastropoda; family Conidae; genus Conus; species Conus betulinus. The sequence goes on from JADBJO010027152.1 coordinate 8,705, forward strand.
TGCATCCTGTCCCCACTTTTGTTTGCTAACAATTTTTAAGAAGTTTAAGCTCTTTCTTGTCTTAGTTAGTATATGTTCAATACGGCTTGCCCAGGAAAGCCTTTACGTAAGATAAAAACCCCAAAACTTAGTTGTTTGAATATGTATGACTGAACCATGGATAGAAAATGCAGGAAACCTTTCAGGGTTATATTCTGAATTGAAAAGCATCGTCTTGGTTTTTTTTGTTTTGTTTTGTTTTGTTTTTTTTGCAAAATATAATGAAAGACTATTTTCAGTCATATATTCACTTATTTATTTGTCAACCTCGTGTTGATATAACTTCTTGACGGAATCTAGAACTCTGGTTGGAGTTTTTCTTTTCACTGATATTTTCATCCATAGGCATATGTCATCAGCATATTGAACTAAAACTGTATCTTTCGATAACCGCTGAGGAAGATCTGACATTAAAATATTAAACAACATTGGGGCATGACTTATCCCTGACGAAGGCCTATATGAAGAGAACTAGTATTGGAATAAGTATTCCCATCCTTGTCTGTATTGATCGATTAGGAAGAGAGGGAGAGAGAGAGAGATAGAGAGAGAGAGCGACAGAGAGAGAGTGTGTGTGTGTGTGTGCGCGCGCGCACGCGCGCGTGTGCGTGCGTGCGTGCGTGTGTGTGTGTGTGTGTGTGTGTGTGTGTGTGTGTGTGTGTGTGTGTGTGTGTGTGTGTGTGTGTGTGTGTGTTCGTTTGTTTGTATGTGTGTGTTCTAGCATATGTGTGCGTGCGTGCGTCCGTAAAAATATGAATGAATGAATGAATTAATTAATTAATTAATTAATCACTTAATCAATCAGTCAGTCAATAAATGAATAAATGAATGACTGAATGAACGAATAAATAATTATGTATGATAGATATGTATATATATATATATATATATATATATATAGAGAGAGAGAGAGAGAGAGAGAGAATATGTGTGTGTGTATATATATATATATATATATATATATATATATATATATATATATATATACATAATATATATGAATCAATAAACAAAAATAGATATAATCAACAAGATTGTTACAGTCCTTATCAAAACCCTAGCTATATTTCATTTATTGGATTTTGAAGAGTGCATGTCCCATTTGGGGGGGGGATGTTTATGTGCAGATCACCTCGTTCTCGTAATGACGTCACTCTCGTCTGGGTACGTTAGTATGAGAAGCAATATAAGTGACACTGATCCAAAATACTTGTGGAGGAATATACACGCGCCAGTGAAACACACAGTAGTGTTCAGTTTCAAAGAAACAACTTATGCTTTGACAGACATTGTACTATTTCCTCATGCTACTTCCTACACAGTCATACCAACCGTTTCATCATCCGGCAGAAATATCATCTGGAGCAGAAAGGAGCCACATTCTGATATTGCCCGTCTATTTCGCATGACAGAATTTAGTGTACGAGTTTTTAGATACGCGGTGCCAAACCTACTTCTTTCAGACTTTTCTTTTCCATTTTCCCTGACAGTAACGTACCTTTCAATTTGTCCACTGGTTTTTGGAACTGTTCTGAGGAAAACTACATCAACTTCCATCACCATCTCACCTGCAACCAAAAGACAGAGTGTGAAGATGGGCGGGATGAAACAGGGGACTGTCCCTACAGCAGTCCTCTGTGCAATGGACTGATTGCAGCCTGTAACCGTTGCTACAAAATCATTGACAGTTTGCGTGAGTTTCCAAGGGATATAGCAAATGTCAACCAGAGAGCAAATCATTATTGTGCTTTAAAGGGAGGTGAGGTAGGCTTACCAAAATGTGTTCCTCAATGGTACGACATGATTAGGGATAAAACAAGGGTGCATCCAAAGAGGCTGAAACACCTCTGGACAGGGCTGCACGCTGATGACCGGACATTGCCGAACATGTACACTCATTGTGTGATTCATGAAGACAGAACTGTCTTTCATCATTCTGTCGAGTCTCATCTTTCCCCCTACATTACATCAAAGCAGTGTTTTTCTAACATATGGGCCGACGCTCGTCTGTCTCCGGTCGACCATGTACATGTGGAGGTGCACCTGAAGAGAAGTGTGTAATGCATACTTTTGGGGCCATGTGTGAATTGACAGAGAACAGGACCAAAGGATACATTCAAAGTTCACACCAATTTCTTTGACCTGTACTAAATGCTGGGTCACCACAGTACTGCAGTCTATGACACAATGCGCTGATGGTCAAGTGACTCACACGTTTCTCATGTGTGGTTCTATCCAGTATGATATATGTGGTACAAACACAACACATGACTGCATCTTTTCTGGTGGATTGTTTCCACATCTACATCAAAAACGTCCTGAACACACCAATGGGGATAGCACGTCGATCCTTCAAGTGTCCACTGTCCCCACATTCACTTGTGATGGAGGTTTCACAAGTGTATCATACACCCTGGTGTGTGACCTCATCGTTGACTGTCCTGATGACAGTGATGAATCATTCTGTGAACATCCTCCCTGTGTCAAAATGTTTCAGTGTGGCGACCTTCAATGTGTGTCCTATGACATGGTGTGTGATTACGTGTTTTCATTGTCGGGATAAATCCGATGATCAGAACTGTGGACAATTGAAAAAGAAACTAAAAGTACAGCGCCAGGCTTTACCATTTCCTGCCAAAGTCATTTTCGATGGTATCAGATACTTTATTTCTACCCCAATGAAATCCAATGAATCCTGTCCTGATACCCACTACCGATGTCCTGGTGACTTCAATGACTGTCTGCCTGTCTACACCCGGTGCAATGGCCTGCATGACTGTTTGAGCCGTCAGGATGAAAAGGAGTGTGACAAACTGAAATGTCTTGGACTTTTTCGATGCAGATTATCGACAACATGTTTACATAGGAACCACATGTGTGATGGATGGTCTCACTGCCCCATGCAAGATGATGAATTATCTTGTGACGTGACCTGTCCTGTGAACTGTCTTTGTCAAGGTCACGCATTTCTTTGTCATCAGCCTTTTTCAGCAGCTGTCTTCCCTCACATCCGCTACTTGGACGCCACAGGCTCAGGCATGACATTGCATGATGTGAGTAACAACACTCTGCTGATTACAGTGGTCCTTGCACAGTGTTCATTGACGTCCTTGCCCCAAATACAGTTGAGTAATGTGAGGATTCTTAATCTCAGCGGGAACAAACTGCGGTTGTGAATCTGACCTGTTTTTCTTGATTTAGAAAGGCTCAAGTCTCTGTCCCTCTCTAACAACCCATTGACCTTCTTACACAGTGATCTCCCTTCTGTTAATCAGCATGGTGCCCTCAAAGAGTTAGATCTGTCTTTCACCCCACTGACCGTGCTGGACACCAAGGTCTTCTCACTGTTTCCTTTCTTGGAAAAACTGAATTTAACTTTCACTTCTATTCACACAATCAGTACGGTGGCATTCCGGTCAACGCCACAGTTAAAGGAACTGTACATGGATGGTAGTCCTCTGAAAGAGTTTCCCTCTGATATATTCAGAGGTCTCAGCAACCTGTGCTTGGTATCCACAGAAAACTATAAATTTCTGCTGCAGTGAAATACTTCCCCCGAACTTTGACAGCTCCACCTGCATGGCCCCAAAGATGAAATTTCTTCCTGTAAAGATCTGCTGCAGTCATGGACGTACCGTGCCTTTCTGTGGCTGATCACCTGCCTGTCTCTGATCGGCAATGCCACGTGTTGCTGTGTACGTTTGTTTGTCAAGAGCATGGGGTCTTCAACTGGCTTCAGTGTGTTTTGTCACAAACC
>JADBJO010027152.1:17500-21664 GCA_016801955.1 Conus betulinus
TAGACAGACATCTAAAACATATTATGACTAAGTTTAGATTTGGTATCTCTGAACTCTCTACTCATTACTTTCAGGCATATTGACTCCATTACATGTCCACCTTTCTCTGGCGGCAAGATAATCAGCCTTTCCAAACAAATGATATTACTTTATTCATGTTTATCTTTAACTGCAATGTGGAAGAAGCTCTTTCCAAACTGTTTAGCTGAGTTTGTAAACTAATGATAATTTCAGACATAAATACAACAACGTCGGCTAGGAGAAGAATGAAAAAAAAAATTTTTTAATCATTTATGAACTTGGCGCCATGTCGTCCAGAATGAGTAACCTCTAATGTCAATTCATTGATAGCAATATAGCAATGCCTATGTCACCTTGCTTAACACCAGTCGTGCAGTTTATGCAATCAGTGAAAGACCCATCACTTCTCAATCTAGCTTTTACAGTCATTCGTGCTTGTGACACATTTGTATAATTTTCCTCATATTCCATCTCTTAACAAAATGTGCCATATGGTACTCCTATTAACAGAATCAGTGGCTTTTTCAAAATCAGTAAAAGCAACGTATAATTTACGACTCAAATAAAACTGTGTTTGCACAAATGCCAGTAGAGTAAACATGTAGTCTATAGTAGAATAGTTACGCTTAAATCCAGGAAACACACCTCTGTCAAACAGAGCATTAAAAGACTTTGAGACAAAACCTAACGCCAAATGAAACTTACACGCATTTGTCAACATTTCACTGCTGACTCCATCGCGGCCACTAGCTTTGCGATTCTTTATTATCATTTTTTTTTGAGCCAACATAACCTCGTCTCTTGAAATTAGAGGATTTAATACATCGTCACTGGTATCATGGTTAACATCAGTATAATTGTAGCCCTTGTTGTCACTACCGCCTTCATCATCCATAATACTACGGATATCTACTTCTTTTTTTCCAGCAGTTTCACTATTGCCTCTCTCAGAGATGTATGTGTAGCGACCATTCAGATCGCCCTGACACATGCCCTTCAAAACACATGAATTCAAAGCGGTGCACATATTGATCAATAGTTTTCCATAATCATTCAATATATTATCTTCGAATTCCTGTCTGTACATAAAAGAGCTGCTTACATACTGATTATCAAAAGGCAAAACCATCGTCTTCTATTTATGGAAAAGTTTGCAATCCAACTGCCTAAATCACTACTTATTGAAATATAATCATCATCAACAGCATGTACACAATCACTCTCAAAATCGTCGAGCATATTTATTCGATTTTCAATGTTAGAATACGTATAGTAGGAATCTGCCGGTGGTATGTGAGCACGTATGTACAGGGTGTTTTTGTTTGCTCAAAAAGAGATTTATCAATGATGAAGGCAAAGAACGTTATCAGACTTTAAATCTAATACCTCAATGAATGAACAGAGCTCATGTCTAATAAGACATAACAGACCACCAGAACGTCTTTCACGAGCTGTAAGTTTCATTGCAGGTTTGCAAAACTTCTTGTAGCCTACAAATACAGATGAATGAAAATCTTCAACAAATGTTTCATCAAAACATACAAAGTTTCAAAGGACAAACAAAAGAGACAAATTCAATATCATGTAATTTAGTCAGTAAACCATGCACATACCAATGAAGAAAAGAAAAGGATTTAGAATTTTTATTTTCAATGGAATAATTTGGGTTAGCACTGCCAGCAAACAAGAGGAAAGCATTGCACGTGCCGTCATGAAATGTATCATACAGGCCAACCGATACAGTTTCAACTGCAAACGCTCAGTGTTGACATACACATATTCAGTTCGGTTGGAGGCTGAATCACAAGCGCAGCAAACCTGGTCAGCCGTTTTCCGATTAGCACGTGCAATTTTTCTGGGATACCCTTTACAATGTAACAGCAAAAAACTCTGCAGGTTTCTTCCCACTGTTTAGAGATCATAAAGAGTGTCTTTGGGCCAGCCAACGTCCTACCTCATTTCCACAAGTTTGTCACTGGAACTGGCAAAGTAATTCTTGCCATCTATCAGGACGTGAGAGAGAGAGAGAGAGAGAGAGAGAGAGAGAGAGAGAGAGAGAGAGACAGAGACAGAGACAGAGACAGAGAGACAGAGACAGAGAGAGAGCTCTCGAGAGTTGATTCAGGAGTCTATATTGCCTTATCTTTCACTTCTTCTTCGTACATTTATTTGTGTGCTGCATATTTTTCCCTGCAGAACGACCTTTGACTTTAGCATCTGTAGCAGTTTTGTCTTCTCGTTTTTTATAATACCACTGTGAGGCAGCTCCCCAAATGTAGAGGAGAGGGTTGAGACCAGAGCTGAGTGGAAGCAAGAACACGACCATGGTGTCATGGGACATCTCTGACAACTTTTACACATGTGAAACTCACCATGGTCACACATCCAAAAGCAAACCAGCAAACAGCAACTGTGACATTCATCTTTCCTATGACATGGACTGAAGAATAGACCAACCTCTGTGTAGGACTGAGTTGTACTCTATATTTTGGTGTGTCTTTAGATGGATGGCAAGCTGGCTAATCACAGTCATACAACATAATATGAAGTTTTCCACTACAATGACAGAAAACCATTTGAAAGCTGGTCTAAAATGGCTCATATTACCAAATAAAGCCAGACGACACAGACCAGACTGACCCTGAAGACCCCAGTGTGACCATCCAGGAAGAAGTGGAATCAGCGATGATACGGCTCCAGCAATCCACATCACAGTACAAGCCACGGTGGTCAAAGAATTGTTGAATCTCCAGCAGTGGTTTGGAAAACGCAGGACAACCACGTGATACAAGGTAATGAACCCAACGATCATTACTGACACAGAACTGGACAGAAAGCACAGAAACCCTGCCAGCCTGCAGGTGAGCTGGTGGTCCATGCTTTCTCTTTCTGTAGGTACTGACCACGAAAGATCAGGTCTACTGCCACAATGATACTGACGTGGCACCCCATACAGATATCGGCCAACTGGAAATGGGTGACAGCTACTAGGAATTTTCGTTCAAAACATTTTCTGACGGCAGAGGAAGCTATGAAGCAAACCACATTGCCAATGATAGCAGAGGACGCGATCAGCCGGCAGAAGACTCTGTACAGCTCAGTGGGCAACAGTGTTGTACACGACGGTAGTGCAGTACGAGGAGAGAGACGCAGACAATGTCACCCAAGTGTTTAGGAAGCACATTCCCACAGCAGAAATCTATGGTCAGATGACAAAATTCGTTCTAACTGATTTGACCTTCTAAACAGATCAAAAGGAAAAACATCCACCATATTTCCCATCGGTCCAATTCTTTTAGCCTGGGCATGATTTTTAAAACCGGTAAGTCCGATAGTTTTAGCAGCAGAATTCGATACATTCAAGAAAGTTGTAGTTTGGGCAAGTATATTGAGCTATTTTTATCATTGAGGATATTGAGATGTGTTCTGGACAAATCCAGGCCTTTCCATGTGTAAAGAATGTTCGTCTTTCCTGAAATGTTGAGTGAGCTGATGGGGTTGTTTCCCAAGTGTAATGTTTTCAAATTTGGTAAGCCATAGAACATACCTATATCAAGACATTGATGCCATTGTTGGCCAGATTGATATATTCTAGATTTAGTAACGTGATATGCGAGACATTGTGTATGGACATGAGACCGAGAATGAAATGAACAAGATAATAATTTCATCCAAAATCTGTCAGTGACATCTTTGAACCTGTGCATCCATGTATCGCAGTTGTGGAAAAAAGGCTTGTGGGGAAGTGAGCTGTTGCACAGAAATGCGTGACCTTGACACAGACAGTTCCCAGGGCAGGTCCTGTCACACATCAGTTCATCATCACGTTGGGGACACTGACCCCAGCCGTCACACAGGTGATCGACGTGCACACCACACTCTGGAAGCGCGACAACGGTAGAAACCAGGAGCAAATGACACTGTCACAGTCTCGTTCATCCTCTCCATATACACAGTCAGAGAATCCATTACATCTAGTGTAAACAGGCAGACAGTACAGCCACTCAGACGTAGTAGTCAACGATAATGACTGTGAGGACAAGAGTGGTCGGCTGTCATCAGCTGTTGGTGAAGTAACCTGTCCCTCCGTCCAGCTTCACATAAAACAGTCGCTTCATGTCCTCATTTTGACCGGTGTCAGGT
>JADBJO010027153.1:0-21663 GCA_016801955.1 Conus betulinus
AGAGAGAGACTAGACAGAAAACGAGACAGAGATGCACACATATACATACATTTCACTCACACATACATACATACATACATACATACATACAACATGCATACAGACATAATACAGACAGACATACAGACAGACAGACAGACACACACACACACACACACACACCACACACACACACACACACACCACACCACACACACACGCACACACACAAGCACACACAAAGAAAGACAGAGACAGCGACACACACACAACCACACACACACACACACACACGACACACACACACACACACAACACACACACCCACACACACACACACACATGCACTCACAACATACACACACACAAACACACACACACACAACACACCACACACACACTGAGATAGGAGAGAGAGGAGAGAGAGAGAGAGAGGAGAGAGAGAGATGAGAGAGAGAGAGAGAGAGAGAGAGAGAAACAGACAGACAGAGACAGAGAGAGACAGAGAGAGATAGAGAGAAAGAGAGAGACATATCAAGTCTGGCATGAGCGACTTTTATATAAACTTAAAATGATAGGTCTCTCTGGTCACATTTATGATTACTTCAAAGAATTTCTGGCTAATAGAACAATTCAAACAAAAATAGGAAATACATATTCTAGCAAGAGATTTGTGGAGATGGGCATCCCTCAGGGTTCTGTAACTGCCCCCCACTGCTTTTTAATATCCTAACGCATGATCTCACAAAAAGTATTTCTAAAAATTCAAGTTTAGTTCAGTACGCTGACGATATTTGTATATGGATGAATGTTACTTTAAAAAAGAACACACCTTCAAGGTCAATTACATACATGAAAAAATTATATCAAAGAGACTTAGACAGTATCGCTAGATTTATGTTTGAGAATGATTATGTCTGTCTGCTGAGAAATCTCATATGATGCTTTTTGACGCTGGTGGTAGTTTTCATAATCTCCCTACTTTTAAGATGGATGACACTGTACTTACCTATACATCTTGCATAAAGTTTTTAGGTGTACATCTAACTTCAAAATTATCATGGAACACACATATTGAATATATCATAACTCAAGCAAGGAAAGCTCTTAATCTTCTGAAAGTTGTGAGCTACCAGTTTGGGGACAGGATACGTGCACTTTTAATTCATTTATCAAACTCTCTGGTCAGGACAAGGATTTCATATGCACAGGAAGTATATTTTTCAGCTCCTAAGTATTTTTAAAAAAAGTACAAAGCACAGATTGCAAGGCATACAGAATAGCCCTGGGAGTTCCCCCTTTACGCTTCCATTTTAGGGACATATCATGAAGCTGGCGTTTTGCCCCTGGATGCTTATCGAAAATTAGCCTGTGCTAAATACATTCTAAGATGTTCTACTGTTCAGAACTCAAATGAGGATGAACTTAACATGCGATCTGATTTAGATTTTCCAAAAACGCGCAAAAACAATACGATCAAATAAAACCATCCTTACGTACTCCTCAAACCTGTTGAAATCTGCCAAAATTGATCACAAAACCATTGCTCCACGTTATCCCCTGAGTCCCATTCCTAGTTGGGAACTCATCCCGGCAAGGTTTGATTATAAATACACTGACTTGCAAAAGAATGTCAATAATAACGTCCTAGGTGCTATGGCCAAGTCACATATTGACGATAGTTATCCTAATCACTTAAAAGTTTATACAGACGGATCCCTATTAAATGGCAATGCTGGTTCCGGCTTTGTTATTCCTGCTTTGAAAGCATAAATCTTTTCATCTTGGAAAGGGGTTTCTGTCTTTACGGCTGAACTGATAGCAATTCTAATGGCTCTGCATTATATTATTGACATTCCACGTGATTTTCTAGAATACTTTTTTGTGTTGATTCCAAATCTGTTCTTCAAGCAATGGAATCTGTTGCTGCTACCAATCGCGCCGAGATTATCACCGAAACTAAAAATTCTGATCCATTTCCTTACATCTAGAGGGATAATAAGTGGACTTTTGCTGGATTCCGTCACATTGTGGGATTGTAGGAAATGAATGGGCAGACAGAACTGCCCGCATGGGATCCAAAACTCTGAAAATTCTGTCTATGTCAAAATACCCTTGTCTCTTTTGAGTCTTTTTATAAGCTGTATAAAGATTCAGTTCTCTTTAAAATACATGTACAAGATTCTTCACTGAGTTGCTGTTCAAGAACTCAGAAATCTACCGTCCATCTAACTCGCCCAATCAAATTCGTAAACTGTATACAAAGACGCATGTACATGTACACAAAATTTCGGAAACTGGAATCTCTCTTATATAGGCTCAAAGTTAACGCTCTTCGTACAAAATTCCACAGGTAATTTATCTTTAAATTGTTACATTTAGAACAGTATTTCTTTTTCAATAGTCAAAGTCAGCATATGCACACCGCACGCGCGCGCGCGCACGGCGCGCGCGCGCGCACACCCACACACACACACACACACACACACACCAAGCACACACACACACACACACACACACACACAACACACACACACACACACACACACTTTCGTACGTACGTGCCTATACTAGCATTTTGCATACATTATTTCCATTTCTCTCATCCACTCATTCTGCATGTATTTTTTGTCTAATATCACTTTAAGTGAAGCAAGGGTGTTTTTGGAGACGTTAAATTGAAGAACTAACTAACGCACCAACACACACACACACACACACACACACACACCACACACACACACACACACACACACACACACACACACACCACGCACACCACACACACACACACACACACACACACACACACACTCACACACACACACACACACACACACACACACACACACACAACACACACACCACACACACACATCACTGAGATGAGGAGAGTGAGAGAGAAGAGGGAGAGAGAGAGAGGAGGAGAGAGAGAGAGATAGAGAGAGATAGAGAGAGAGAGAGAGGAGAGACAGACAGACAGAGACCACAGAGAGACACACACACACACAGACAGACAGAACAGACAGACAGAAACAGAGACAGAGACAGAGAGACAGAGGCAGCCAAACAGACTCATACAGAAAGAGATCTCTGGTGCTGATAAGCGATAGGGCGTACATATTGACATGCCCCCCGATCCCCTTGAAAACTCGTAGAATGCGTGTCACGGACTATCAGCAGCCTCAAACATCTCAATAGCTGGATGATTTTCATCCCTAACGCAGCAACTGTCTCTCACATCCGATCTTGCTCACGCCTTTCGCTCCCTCAGTGGACACACGCATGGAATTATCAGGTCACGACCAGCTGAAGTAAATGCCGTCTATACAGGGACACTGAAAAAAAAATGCAGGTTCATCTCCACGGAAAACAGAGGTCAGACCGACAATTTGTCATGATGATCACACACACACACACACACACACACACACCACACACACACACACACACACACACACACACGCGCGCGCGCGCGCGCGCACGCACACACACACACACACACACACACACACACACACACCACACAACACACACACACACACACGCACGCAGGCACGCAAGCACGCACGCAGGTACGCACGCACGCAGGCACGCCCCACACGCTTGCACACACACACAAACCAAGACACACATACACCCACACACACACACACACACACACACACACACACACACACACACACACACACACACACACACACAAAGAAGAGCACCAACAACTGGTTGGTTGAATGACGATGGTAAGATGGAGAGTGACAGTGACGGCGTTGCCTCCCTTGAGGACTTCTCCAGGCTGTGACAGTGACGGCGTTGTCTCCCTTGGGGACTTCTCCAGGCTGTGACAGTGACGGCGTTGCCTCCCTTGGGGACTTCTCCAGGTTGTGATAGTGACGCGTTGTCTCCCTTGGGGACTTCTACAGGCTCTGTGACAGTGACAGCGTTGTCTCCCTTAGGGACTTCTCCGGGCTGTGACATTGACAGTGTTGTCTCCCTTAGGGACTTCTCCAGGCTGTGACAGTGACGGCGTTGTCTCCCTTAGGGACTTTCTTCGGGCTATGACATTGACAGCGTTGTCTCCCTTGGGAACTTGTCCAGGCTATTGCTGAAAAGGTGGCATCAGGAGACATTACGACGACTGCTGCCAGAACAATGTGACGTTCATACTGACCGGATAAGCCACAAAGCGAAGAACAAAAACACAGTAGGAGCATGCGCTGAAAGAGAGGAAACCTCGCTGTCATGGTAATAGGACCACAGTGTGTTGGATGACGTGGTAAATAGGACCACAGTGTGTTGGATGACGTGGTAAATAGGACCACAGTGTGTTGGATGACGTGTAAATAGGACCACAGTGTGTTGGATGACGTGGTAAATAGGACCACAGTGTGATGGATGACGTTGTAAATAGGACCACAGTGTGTTTGGATGACGTGGTAAATAGGACCACAGTGAGCTGGATGATAACCCAGTCACCTCGCTGTCATGGTAAATAGGACCACGGTGTGTTGGATGACGTGGTAAATAGGACCACAGTGTGTTGGATGACGTGTAAATAGGACCACAGTGAGCTGGATGATAACCCAGTCAACCTCGCTGTCATGGTAAATAGGACCACGGTGTGTTGGATGACGTGGTAAATAGGACCACGGTGTGTTGGATGACGTGGTAAATAGGACCACAGTGAGCTGGATGATAACCGAGTCAACCTCGCTGTCATGGTAAATAGGACCACAGTCTGTTGGATGACGTGGTAAATAGGAGCACGGTGTGCTGGGTGACATGGTAATAGGACCACAGTCTGTTTGGATGACATGTTAATAGGACCACAGTGTGTTGGATGACGTGGTAAATAGGACCACAGTGTGTTGAATGGCGTGGTAAATAGGACCAGTGAGTGTTGGATGACGTGGTAAATAGGACCACAGTCTGTTGGGATGATGTGTTAAATAGGTCTGTAGTGTGTTGGATGACGTTGTAAATAGGACCATAGTGTGTTGGATGACGTAGTAAATAAGTCCATAGTGTGTTGGATGATATGTTAAATAGGTCCCATAGTGTGCTGGATGACGTGGTAAACAGGACCACCGCTGGCGTGGAGAACAGCCCAGAACTGACAAAGTCAGTACGATTTATAACACATCAATCCCCAATCATCCCATCCTCCCTTCCCTAATAAGGCCCGTGGCTCCTTGAACCATGCAGGACAGCTCGTCAGAGGACCTTGCTCCTGGACGTCCTTTCTCCCCCCTCCCCCCGTCACTCACTGCCGGCTGCAAGGCGTACACAACACAACCGTGCTGCACGAGGCAGCCTACCACCCTCCCCCCCACCCCCACCCCTCCCCCACACTGCTGTCTGCAAGGCGCACAAATATGCTGCATGATGGGGCAGCCTGTCCGCCCCCCCCCCCCCCCCCCCCCCCTCCTCACTGCTGGCTGCAAGGCGCACACTACAAAACTATGCTGCATGAGGCAGCCTGGCACTTAGTTCAGGGCGACCATGTTTTGAAATAGACGTTAAAACAAGACTAGATGAGCTGATATTGCCACGGAATAGACAGGTAAGGATCACTCCTGTTGAAGTTTTACTGCCTAGTCGTCACAGCACACACACACACACACACACACACACACACACACACACACACACCACACACACACACACACACACACACAGAGGTACCAGCAAAATATCTAAACATACATACATGCTGGAAAAAAAAACAGAAAAAAACAGAAGACAGAGACAGCAAAAAGAAATAGACACAGCAGTCGGACACAGTGGCAGAAAACATGAAATTATTAGAAGGTGAATTTTCTGCAGGTGAGGATACAATACATACTGTAAGACCCCCACCCCATCCCCATCCCCACCCTCTCCAGCCCACGGCGCTACAGACATGAGAGTCAAGACTTCCTGACACAAAGACCAGTGAGTGGACCACACGGGCAGAACAATCATGAACAACAGCAAAACAACAACAGCAACAACAACAACAACACCAACAACAACAACAACAGCACAGTTGATCAATCATAGACAACACCAGAGAAAGAAACCAAAGAAACACAGCGAGAAAACAAAGAGCACAGGTTGAACAATCATGGACAACAACGGAGAAAGAAAACAAAGAGCACAGTTGGAACAATCATGGACAACAACGGAGAAAAGAAAACAAAGAGCGCAGTTAAACATCATTGACAACAACACAGAGAGAAAACAAAGAGCACAGTTGAACACAAATCATGGACAACAACGGAGAAAGAAAACGAAGAGCACAGTTGAACATCATTGACAACAAAACACAGAGAGAAAACAAAGAGCAAAACAAAGAGCACAACTAAACAGTCATGGACAACAGCACAGAAAGAAAAACAAGAGCAGAGTTGAAACAATCATGGAAAACAACACAGAAACAAACAAAGAGCACAACTGAGTAATCATGGACAACAGCACAGAAAGAAAACAAAGAGCACAAAGTTAAACAATCATGGGACAACAACACACAGAAAGAAACCAAAGAGCGCAGCTGAATAATCATTGAGTTGACAACACACAGAGAGAAAAACAAAGAGCAAGAAATGGGCAGAAATGAAAAAAGCAGAAGAGGAGAGGAGAAAAATGAGCACCACACAATGTTCACGAGACAGATATATACAACAGGACTGAAAGATCTCTCGTCATGCCCATGCTCGAAGAAACAGGGGGATAAATAAAGAAACAAACATAATGACAATAATGCTGATACTAACCACAGAAGTACTACTAACAATGTGAAAGTACTCTCTTTTGAAACAAACATAAGATTAGAAGATACAAATCAAACCATCAAATGAAACACGAAGCACATGATAAACTACACAAGCGACCATGTACAACGAATTCTCAACAGGTAAATGGATTACGTTAACCTTCTTCACGAAACGAAGCAAAGAAGTGTAACGGCTGAGGGGAAGTTACTTAGTTATGCAGAAAAATGGGAGCAAAAGCCCACTGGAGCAAACAATGGTAAGAGAGAAGGGAGGGGAAGGGGAAATTGCCACTGGATCAGTAATGGTGGGGGAAACGGGAGGGGTAACAGCCACTGGAGCAGTAATAGTAAGAGTAAAAGGGAGGTAACCAGCCATTGGAGCAGTAATCGTAAGCGAGAAAAGGGAGTGCCCGGGGGGTAACAGCCACGGAGCAGTAAATGGTAGGAGAAAAAGAAAGAAAAAAACGGGAGGTAACAGCCACTGAATGCAGTAATGGTAAGAGAAAAGGGAGGTAACAGCCACTGGAGCAGTAATAGTAAGAGTAAAAGGGAGGTAACAGCCACTGGAGCTTAATGGTAAGGAGAAAAGAGAGGTAACAACCCCTGTAGCGTAATGATAAGAGAGAAGGGAGAAAATTGGCCACTGGAGCAGTAATGGTGGGGGTGAAACGGGAGGTAACAGCCACTGTGAGCAGTAATAGTAAAGTAAAAGGGAGGTAACAGCCACTGGAGCATTAATGGTAAGAGAAATAAAAGAGAGGTAACAGCCACTGTAGCAGTAATGATAAATAAAGAGGAGAGAAGAGAAGGGAGGAACACTGCCAATGCAGAAATAATCGCAAGATTCAAAGGGGTTGGAAGTGCCACTGTCGAGTAATGTCACTATGCGCACACACTGAAGAGTACATCCTAACAAACATGCAGTGAGCCATGGCTGAAATCCCTTTCAGACAAACAACCCCTCCCCAGCTCCATCCTCACCCCTCCCCCACCCCGCATCAAGAAGTATTGACTTAGCAAAGGATTAGAAAAAAAAGAAGAAGATAGATGGTGATGGGGTGGGGAAATGGGGGAGGGAAGAGGAAATGGAGGTAAATGCGTGCACCTTCCAGTGCCCACAGTTTCCTAACGATTTGAACTCCGTCCTGTCAACCCAACCCTTTGTTGCGCCAAACCTGGAGGCGACCTTTCGTCTGCTGGGTGAGAGTGTCAGCAGAACCGGCTAAGTCATGTTATTTTACCCCCTGGTATCCAACGGAAAATATACCACCCACGATCCTGCGGTATTCTCATCCAGCAGGGGAAAAATAACAATCCAATAAGCTGTCAAGGCAGCCACGGGAGGAGGATTAGCAAAATGGGGAAAGTCACAAGCTATCATATAAACAAGTAGCCCAAAATAAGTATGGTGTAATCAATAGCTCAATAGGCCGGCGATCCTAATGCGCCTACGCTTGAGGATGCCACAAAGGATGCCAGCAAAGTCAGAATGCGCCAAAGAGTCGGAGATCACACGGGTCACTTCTAGGGTTCACGTAACCGAAGTGTGTTGGTCACATCAGCGCTGACGAGCGGCAAAAAAATCATAGTTTCAGTTCATCAAGGAGGCGTCACTGTATGCGAACTAGTCCACATACCACTACACCACATCCGCTAAGTTTGGAGACCACACTACGCCTGATTTTTAAGCTAGCGGACGAAATGAATTACCACTAAGAGATGAAAAATTGAAAAAGAGGGACTTGTGGCTACGCGACGTCACAGATTTCTGACCTACACATTTAGCCCATTGCGTGGTCAGGGACCCTTGAGTGCCTACCTAACATTAAGTGTGTCTTTTCATTTCTTTTTTCTTTTCTTTTTTTGTTAGAATCGTAAACGTAGCCTACACCTGGGTCTCCTGAGACAAATGCAACCTCAGTCACTGACTACTTGACCAAAGGGTGTTAGGAAGAGAACGCGCTCAGCAATCTTCGTCTTCGTGACCATTAGCATAGAACTCTGGGGTGTGTATGTGTGTGTGTGTGGGGGTGGGGGGGGGGGGGGGGGGGGGGGGGGGGTGGGGGGGGAGTAAAGGGGCGGAAGGGAAGGGGGGAGGAGTGGGGGGGGGAGGGGGAATTGACGAGGGGCAACGTTTGAACCGGGTGGGGGGGGGGGGGGGACTACCTTTACTGGCGGCATGGCGGGAAACAGAGCTGAAGTCTGTGTCTTGTAGAGATTTTTTCTGACAAACTTGGGTGGTCTCCTGGACAGACGGCTAGATGAAGCCAGCTGATAGAGCAGTGTCAGCCCACCCTGGTAATTACCAGAAAGATGCCATCTGGAAGGTTGTAACAATTCTGTAGGTTTGTGGTGTCGTCAAGCCACAGGGACCCAGAAGACATTCTCCACCACCAAATCGCTCAAAGGGAGCCAGCCTGGGGCAGAATGAGGACATGGGAGAGAAAGCCTGGAGGCAGAATGAGGACATCAAGGAGAAAGCCTGGAGCAGAATGAGGACATGAGGAGAAAGCCTGGAGCCAATGAGGACATGGAGAAGAAAGCCTGGAGCAGAATGAGGACATGGACACAAGCCTGGAGCAGAATGAGGACATGAGGAGAAATGCCTTGGAGCAGAATGCGGACATCAGGAGAAAGCCTGGAGCAGAATGAGGACATGAGAGAAAGGTCTGAGTAAAGAAACAAGTAGCACAAAACAAGTAGTGAAAACCTCAATTTTTTGAGAAAAAACAAAACTGTTTTTTGAACACCCACACACACACAGACACACAGACACACACACACACACACACACACACACCCACACACACACACACACACACTCACGCATGCACGCACGCACGTACTTACGTACGCACGCACGCAAGCACGCAAGCACGCAAGCAAGCACACACACACACATAAATTCTTAGGTTAAGCTTGCAGAGCACCAGAGCAGAACGACGTGAACAGGTATTTAACAATGAATAAAAATTCAAACAAGTGACATCTTTTTTCCCCACAAAGAACGACGTGAACAGGGTATTTAACAATGAATATAAAATTCAAACAAGGTGACGTCTTTTCCCCACAAAGACGACGTGAACTGGTATTTAACAATGAAATAAAGATTAAAACAACGTGTAGATCTTTTCCACACAAAGAACGACGTGAACAGGTATTTAACAGTGAATAAAAATTCAAGCAAGGTGACATCTTTTCCCCACAAAGAAACGACGTGAACAGGTATTTAACAGTGAAATAAAAATTCAAGCAAGGTGACATCTTTTCCCCACAAAGAACGACGTGAACGGGTATTTAAACAATGAAATAAAGATTAAAAACAACGTAAAGATCTTTTCCCCACAAAGAACGACGTTGAACTGGTATTTAACAATGAAATAAGATTAAAACACGTAAAGATCTTTTCCCCCACAAGAACGACGTGAACAGGTATTTAACAATGAAAAAAAGATTAAAAAAACAACGTAAAGATCTTTTTCCCCACAAAGAACGACGTGAACGGGTATTTAACATGAAATAAAGATTAAAACAACGTAAAGATCTTTTCCCCCCCCACAAAGAACGACGTGAACGGGTATTTAACAATGAAATAAAGATTAAAACGAATGCGAAGAAGAATGCGAAGAAGAAGAAGAATGCGAAGAAGAAGAATGCGAAAAAGAAGAATGCGAAGAAGAATGCGAAGAAGAAGAATGCGAAGAATGCGAAGAAGAAGCGAAGAAGAAGAATGCGAAGAAGAATGGGAAGAAGAATGCGAAGAAGAAGAAGATGCGAAGAAGAATGAGAAGAAGAGAAGAATGAAGAGAAGAAGAATGCGAAGAGAAATGCGATGAAGAAGAAGAAGAAGAAGAAGAAGAAGAAGAAGAAGAATGCGAAGAATGCGAAGAAGATGCGAAGATAATGCGAAGAAGAAGAATGCGAAGAATGCGAAGAAGAAGAATGCGAAGAAGAAGAATGCGAAGAAAAAATGAAGAAGAGAAAATGCGAAGAAAGAATGCGAAGAAGAAGAATAAGAAGAAGAAGAAGAAGAAGAAGAAGAAGAAGAAGAATGCGAGAAGAAGAAGAAGAAGAAGAAGAATGCGAATAAGAAGAAAATAACGAAGAAGAGAGAATGCGAAGAATGCGAAAAGAAGAATGCGAAGAAGAAGAATGCGAAGAAGAAGAAGAGAAGAAGAAGAAAGAAGAAGAAGAAGAATAGAAGAGAGAGAAGAAGAATAAAGAAGAAGAAGAATGCAAATAATGCGCGATAGAAGAAATGCGAAGACGAAAAAGAAGAGGAAGAACCAAAAGAAGAAGAATGCGAAGAAGATGAAGAAGAAGAAGAAGAAGAAGAAGAAGAAAATGCGAAGAATGCGACTAAGAAGAAGAATGCGAAGAATGCGAAGAAGAAGATGCGAAGAAGAATAATTCGAGAAGAAAGAAGAATTAAGAATAATAAGAAGAAGAATGCGAAGAAGAAGAATGCGAAGATGCGAAGAAAAGAATGCGAAGAATGCGAAGAAGAAGAATGAAGAAGAAGAAGAAGAAGAAGAAGAAGAAGAATAAGAAGAATGCGAAGAATGCGAAGAAGAAGCGAAGAAGAATGCAAAGAATGCGAAGAAGAATGCGATGAAGAATGAGAAGAAGAAGAAGAAGAAGAAGAAAGAATAGAGAGAGAGAGAGAGAGAGAGAGAGAGAAGAGAGATAGAGAGAGAGAGAGAGAGAGAGAGAGAGAGAGAGCAAAACAAGTGACAGTTTTTTGCGCTAAATCTTCGACGCCTGTGAGCCTTGCTAAGAGTTCTGTTTTGAACTGAGAACAATCCAAAATACGTATTATTTGCCCCCTCAGTTGAGAAGACAGCAGTCACCGCTCACACTGTCACACAATACACACGAAATCACATGGAACACAACCCTACAGAAACTCCGACAATGGCTACATAGAAAGAAAAAAAAAGTCATAACTCTCTCTCTCTCTCTCTCTCTCTCTCTCTCTCTCTCTCTCTCTCTGTCTCTCTATCTGTGTGTCTAAGTCTCTGTCTGTCTGTCTGTCTGCCTGTCTGTCTCTATTTCTCAGTTCTGTCTGTCTGTCTGTCCTGTCTCTCTCTCTCTCTTTGTGTGTCTCTCCTCTCTCTCTCTCTCTCTCTCTCTTTCCATCTCTCTCCCTGCCCTTCCCCTCCCCTCTCTCTCTTATAAAAACAAGGAAGTGGGGAGGGGGGGGAGGGGATACGCGCAGAAAAACAATTCCTCCATCATGATGATGGTGACTTAGCTTTCGAATTTCTTTTCTTTTTTTTTGGTAAAGGGGATCAGGAGGGCGTGGACGTTGCCGACTCGACTGGTGGCATGTGGTGATGATGATTGTGTGTGTGATGGTGTGGTGATGGTGTGGTGATGATGTGGTGATGGTGTGGTGCCAACAGAGCCACTGACTGGCGGCATGTGTGGTGATGGTGTGGTGCCAACAGAGCCACTGACTGGCGGCATGTGGTGATGGTGTGGTGCCAACAGAGCCACTGACTGGCGGCATGTGGTGATGGTGTGGTGCCAACAGAGCCACTGACTGGCGGCATGTGGTGATGGTGTGGTGCCAACAGAGCCACTGACTGGCGGCATGTGGTGATGGTGTGGTGCCAACAGAGCCACTGACTGGCCGCATGTGGTGATGGTGTGGTGCCAACAGAGCCACTGACTGCCGCATGTGGTGATGGTGTGGTGATGATGTGGTGATGGTGTGGTGCCAACAGAGCCCCTGACTGGCGGCATGTGGTGATGTGTGGTGCAACAGAGCCCCTGACTGGCCGCATGTGGTGATGGTGTGGTGCCAACAGAGCCCCTGACTGGCCGCATGTGGTGATGGTGTGGTGCCAACAGAGCCCCTGACTGGCCGCATGTGGTGATGGTGTGGTGCCAAACAGAGCCCCTGACTGGCCGCATGTGGTGATGGTGTGGTGCCAACAGAGCCCCTGACTGGCCGCATGTGGTGATGGTGTGGTGCCAACAGAGCCACTGACTGGCCGCATGTGGTGATGTGTGTGGTGCCAACAGAGCCACTGACTGGCGGCATGTGGTGATGGTGTGGTGCCAACAGAGCCACTGACTGGCGGCATGTGGTGATGGTGTGGTGCCATTAGAGCCCCTGACTGGCGGCATGTGGTGATGGTGTGGTGATGGTGTGGTGCCATTAGAGCCCCTGACTGGCGGCATGTGTGGTGATGGTGTGGTGCCATTAGAGCCCCTGACTGGCGGCATGTGGTGATGGTGTGGTGCCAACAGAGCCCCTGACTGGCGGCATGTGGTGATGGTGTGGTGATGGTGTGGTGCCATTAGAGCCACTGACTAGCGGCATGTGGTGATGGTGTGGTGCCAACAGAGCCCCTGACTGGCGGCATGTGGTGATGGTGTGGTGATGGTGTGGTGATGGTGTGGTGCCAACAGAGCCACTGACTGGCGGCATGTGGTGTGATGTGTGGTGCCAACAGAGCCACTGACTGGCGGCATGTGGTGATGGTGTGGTTCCAGTTCCATACGATGCGGTTGGACCATCCACGTCAGGAGACCCGGCCTGGTCAGTGGGTAATCTCCCCTGATCACTGACAGGCCACACACCTGTGATAAATGGCTTTTCCCCACCAAGGGAGAAAACTCTCCGTCCATCGGCCGCCTGAAAAAGCCAGGTAACGAGCAGGCCACAGACATAGACAGACAATACCAGAGAGAAAGACAGCGCCCCAAAATAAGAAAGAAAGATCGATGTGAAAGGAAATCTTTCAGTCCAGGTGTGTAGATCCAAATATAGCGATGCCAGCTTGGTGAACGTGTCAACAACCAGAGTGGTCAACGTATCAACAGCCAGAATGGTCAACGTGTCAACAGCTAGAGTGGTCAACGTGTCAACAGCCAGAGTGGTCACGTGTCAACAGCCAGAGTGGTGAATGTGTCAACAGCCCAGACTGGTCAACGTATCAACAGCTAGAGTGGTCAACGTGTCAACAGCCAGAGTGGTCAACGTGTCAACAGCCAGAGTGGTGATGTTGTCAACAGCCAGACTGGTCAACGTATCAACAGCTAGAGTGGTCAACGTGTCAACAGCCAGAGTGGTCAACGTGTCAACAGCCAGAGTGGTGAATGTGTCAACAGCTAGAGTGGTCAATGTATCAACAGCTAGAGTGGTGGTCAACGTGTCAACGTGTCAACAGCCAGAGTGGTCAACGTGTCAACAGCCAGAGTGGTGAATGTGTCAACAGCCAGAGTGGTCAACGTATCAACAGCTAGAGTGGTCAACGTGTCAACAGCCAGAGTGGTCAACGTGTCAACAGCCAGAATGGTTTAACGTGTCAACAGCCAGAGTGGTTAACGTGTCAAAAGCCAGATTGTGGTCAATGTGTCAACAGGCAGAATAGTCAACGTGTCCAAAACCAGAATGGTCAACGTGTCAACAGGCAGAATGGTCAACGCATCAAAAGCAGGAATAGTTATTTTATCAACAGCCAGAATGATCAACGTGTCAACAACCAGAATGGTCAACAAGTGTCAACAGCCAGAGTGGTCAAGGTGTCAACGGCCAGAATGGTCAACGTGTCAACAGCCAGAGTGGTCAAGGTGTCAACGGCCAGAATGGTCAACGTGTCCAAAGCCAGAGTGGTCAAACGTGTCAGTAGGAAGACTGGCTACGTGTCAACAGCCAGAGTGGTCAAGGTGTCAATAGTCAGAGTGGTCAATGTGTCACACAGCCAAAATGGTCAAGGTGTCAACAGCCAGAACTGTGTGTCGTATCTAACAACTCAGGTATCGTCCGGCGCTTCACAGCACTAATCATTCTGGTCGTTCTGGTGTGCGCGTTCGCGCACGTGCATGCGCGCGCGCGCGCGCGCGCGTGTGTGGTGTGTGTGTGTGTGTGTGTGTGTGCGTGCGTGCGAGCGTGTGTGTGTGTGTGTGTGTGTGTGTGTGTGTGTGTGTGTGTGTGTGTGTGTGTGTGTGTGTGCGTGCGAGCGTGTGTGTGTGTGTGTGTGTGTGTGTGTGTGCGTGCGTGCGTGCGTGCGTGCGTGCGTGCGTGCGTGCGTGTGTGTTGTGTGTGTGTTCCCCCCCCGAAACATAAGATACATACAAACAACCCTGGACATCATGCCTTGAGATTTGGGAGATGAGACAAAGACTTAAGTGGTTTGCTCATCATACAATGTCACCGTCAAGTCGTATGGAACTGGAACCCACCTTTTTTTAAAACCCCAACGTCATTGCTTCTTTCATTCACATTTACAGAATTATTTCTTCCTTCTTGTGTACCAGAGTGCCTTTCTGTCTTCTAACACTTCAATTGTTTTCTTTCTTTTACTTTTTAAAAAAGTTTAATTTTGTTGTTTGCATGCTTGTTTTGCTCAAATGGTTGTTCCGGTCTTCTTTCTTACTGTTGATTTAACTCATTCGTTCGTTCATTTTTGTCCTCATTCGGTTATCTTTTTTCGTGCTTTTTTTTTTTTCTATATCTTTTTTCGTGCACCTATCCCTCCCTCGCAGAAGAGATGCCAGAAGAGATGCCAAAGAATAAATTACGTTATTCATGGTTTTTAAAACTTCCACCCATTCCTTGTTCTTTATTACCCTCTCTCTCTCTCTCTCTCTCTCTCTCTCTCTCTCTCTCTCTCTCTCTCTTCTCTCTCTCTCTCTATTCTCTCTCTCTCTCTCTCTCTCTCTCTCTCTCTCTCTCCTCTCTCTCTCATCCGTTGTTCATTTCTGTTCCTTCATGTATTCATTCACTTACCCACTCACACGCGGTGTCTTCATTTCATAAAAAAGGTTGCAGCCCGCCAAGTATACTAGTCACATAAAGTTAAGCACAGTTTACATGTACCCGCATAATTTCCAAAATATAAAAGCCACGATTTTGAAATTGGGAACAGATTTAATTCATTATCTTGTTCCAACGTACATTGAATTTCATTGGGATCGAATGAACGGTTGTTGATTTACAGACAATTAAACAGAGGATGGGTCGAAATCAAAGTTCGCAAAATCTGTTCAGTTCACAAAATCATTTCAATAGTGGGTGTGGCCACCGCCATTGGCGAGACATTCCACGCAGCGACTCCTCATCGAGTTGACCAGTGTTCTGATGACCCTCTGAGGGATTCTCTGCCATTCCAGTTGCAGCATTTGGAAGAGATCCTGGCGGTCTCTGGGAGGTGGATGGTTCTCCTTCACACGTCTCCCCAACTCATCCCACATATGCTCGATGGGATTGAGGTCGGGACTATACGCCGGGAAGATCATCCTGTTGATGCCGGCCTGCACAATGAAGTTTTCGGCCACCCGGGCCCTATGTGGCCGAGCATTGTCGTCTTGGAAGACTGCCATGGGTCCTATCCGTTGCATGGTCGGAACAACGAAAGGCGCCAGGATTTCATCCCGATAGCGGATGCCTGTGAGGTTTCCATCAATATGGTAGAGTGGTGTCTTGTGGTGGAGGCTGAAGGCACCCCATACCATAACAGATCCTCCCCCAAAGGCCTGGTCTGGCGAACAGCTGCATCAATGTAACGTTCACCAACACGCCTCCAAACTCTAGTTCGGCCGTCATTGTGTTCAAGACTAAACCGCGACTCATCTGAAAAGAGGACCTGGGACCACTGTTGTTGGTTCCATCTCACATGACGATGGCAGAAAGCTCGGCGAGCCAGCCTATGGGCTGCTAGCAGTCGTGGTCGAACAGCTGGGCGACGTGATCTGAGGCCGAAGTGGTGAAGACGGTTTCGTATGGCTTGACGGCTGAGGATGGTGTTATTTGCCATACGAAGCTGCCCTTTGGATGCTGGTGGAAGTGGTATCCCGCTGCAATAGGGCCTGCCTCTCGATGAAACGATCTTCTCTGGGAGTAGTCTGCCTAGGCCGACCTGACCGTGGCCTCTCTTCAACGCTGTTGGTCGCCCTAAAACGCTGATTCAGTCTAACAATAACTGAATGATGCACACCAAGTCGTCGCGCCACTTCAGCCTTTGCAATGCCATCTTGTATCCACGCAATCGCCCTGTTTTTGTCAAAGGTGCTAAGTTTTCTTCGTGGTGGCATGGTGAGAAAAGGGCTGACAGTAACCAACCCCGCGCTTAAACATCCAAAAGAAGGGGCATAAAACTCACTTGAGAGACTGCTCTTGCACGGGAAAAAAGAATTTTTCATTTTCATTTTACACATCTTGTGTCGCCAGCAAGCTTGATGCAAAAACAGCACAGTTAACGCAACTTTGCACTTTTTATACCGCGCGGTAACGAGGTCACCAAGACCCCCGTGCGCACTACCAGTTGACACAGGCTGGATTACACACTGCTGTGTGAGATTCCATCATTGGTTGCCGCATAAAAAAAAAAACAATGTTTTTGGAAGGGATGAATCACCCCCTGTGTGCAAAGGCCTGTGCTTAACTTTATGTGACTAGTATATTTCAGCGGCTTTCAATAATCCTCCTAATCCTCCCCCTCCCTCATCCCCAGACTCGGATATTTCCATGCCTTGTCTCCCCTGGCCCTAATCCGAGACATCACGGACTATGAAAAAAAAAGCAAACAAACAAAGAAGCAATCAAAAACACACGTAAAGAACAAACCCGTCCATAATGGTATATCAATACATTCAACGCGCTCACATCACACAGAAAAGGTCATCGCAGGCAAAATGTTCTGTAGACCCCTTCACAGACTGTCTCTCAGGGGAAGTTGCTTTTGGTTTTTGTTTGTTTTTGTTTCGTTTTGGTTTTTGCTTTGTTTCGCACACTTAGAAGTGCTTCTCTTTAGCTGGCCGCCAGTAATCACAGCAAGCCTGAAAACTTCTTGGCGAGGAGCGAAACAGTCCTCACTTGCTGGTCCTGCCATTCGTCCATCCCTTGAACCAATCCCCTCCACAATATTTTCCGGAGATTTGTTTTTTCTTCTTCTCATTCATTCTTCCTCTTCTCT
The DNA here is from genome assembly GCA_016801955.1 of Conus betulinus. Lineage (NCBI taxonomy): Eukaryota > Metazoa > Mollusca > Gastropoda > Neogastropoda > Conidae > Conus > Conus betulinus. The sequence continues at coordinate 17,662 of JADBJO010027153.1, forward strand.
CAGCGCAAATATGTCTATATAAGAAGTGTTAATAAATACCGACACGGAGCTTTCGCTTTATTTTTTTTTTTTCTCCCCCCTTTTTTTTTTTAAACGTGGAGCGTCAGAGCCTAGGCTTACTATCATTCTCCTCTCTCTCTCTCTATCTCTCGGCAACATTCCGCGTCTTTCGCTCTCCTCTCTGCCCCACCCCTTCTCTCTCCCCCTCCTTTCTCTTTCCTCTTTGCACGTCTATCTTTATAAGCCCCTTCCCCCATTCTCTCTTTGCCTCGCCCTCTGTGTCACTCCCCTTTTATTGCCTCTCTCTCTGTGCCTATCCCCCCTCTCTCTCTGCCTCTCTCTGTTGCTATCTTTCTCTGTCTGTCTGTCTGTCTCTCTCTGTCTCTCCGTAACCTCCACTCACTGACTCTCTAATGCTGTGACCCTTCCTCCCCCCTTGTCCTTTTGTTGCCTCTCTGCTTCTCTCCCCAACCTCCATCTCTCTCTCTCTCTCCTCTCTCTCTCTCTCCTCTCTCTCTCTCTCTCTCTCTCTGAGATAAAGAGAGAGAGAGTTAGGTAAGGTAAGGTAAGGTAAGGTAAGGTAAGGTAAGGTAGGTAAGGTAATTTGCTCATTGCTCAGACCGACCGCAAAGGTCCACATCAGGGCTGTTCACCACGTTGAAGTCAACTCCCAAGTAATTCAAAACCAAAACCAAAACAGAACAGAAAACAAACAAAACAAAACAACACAAACAAACAAACAAAAAAACCCACCCCCAACCATTCACATCTCGCTTTAAAATATACACCTTCTAAAAACACACCAGAAGCTTTGTTGAAAATCTTTCTTCCGTATAATCTTAGACTAGACGAAAAAAGTTAATCTCTTTCACAAATAAAAGATCATGTCAAGTGGGACATCCCTGAAGAGAGAGAGAGAGAGAGAGAGAGAGAGAGAGAGAGAGAGAGAGAGAGAGAGAGTGTGTGTGTGTGTGTGTGTGTGTGTGTGCCCCTTTCTTCTCCAACCTTTCCCCCATAGCCCTTATTCCCCCCCCTGCCCCTGAAGGCGGTGTGTTCATGTGAAGATGTATCTACATTTCTAACCTTATTGGACATAGTTTTCGGTCCTTTTCCGCGGTGATATGACTGAGTGACTGTGCAGTCCAGCTACCCACTCAGACTGTAGATACAACTGGACCAGTGCATCCAGCCATGTTGGATCGACATGTTGACATCCCTCACATCACTGCTGAATGTTGTATCGCCTATTGCCTGCTCTGGCCTTCTCTGGCCATCTGGTCTGGCCTTCGCTGGCCATCTGGTCTGGCCTTCTCTGGCCATCTGGTCTGGCCTTCGCTGGCCGTCTTGCTCTGGCCTCCGCTGGCCATCTGCTCTGGCCTCCGCTGGCCATCTGTTCTGGCCTTCGCTGGCCATCTGCTCTGGCCTTCGCTGGCCATCTGCTCTGGCCTTCTCTGGCCATCTGCTCTGGCTTCGCTGGCCATCTGCTCTGGCCTTCTCTGGCCATCTGGTCTGGCCTTCGCTGGCCATCTGCTCTGGCCTTCGCTGGCCGTCTGCTCTGGCCTTCGCTGGCCATCTGCTCTGGCCTCCGCTCTGGCCATCTGCTCTGGCCTCCGCTGGCCATCTGCTCTGGCCTTCGCTGGCCATCTGAGGAGCTCCCCATGGTAAAGCCCCACGACAAAATCATGTCCGTTTGTGTGCATGGAATAAGGGTGGACAAACACAACCCGAGTCTACTGACCAATCTCCCCCATGAAACCACAATCTGCTGTCTTCAGGTTCATTAATGGTTTTTGTTACGTTTTCAGAATATCATGATTGCCATATGCTGTTGGTGAAAGGCAATGATATCTAGTTTTTTGTGCCGTCTTTTTTCCCTACACACAGCGCTACTGGAAAGTCGACCCAAGCTTCATTTGGAGTGCCACACTTTTCAAACACATTCCTGGAACACGTCACAGCTGATGCACGCGGAGGTCATGATAGTACAGTGGCATTGCAGGAAGGTCAAGGGCCAACGTCTGCTTGACGTTGACGGCCGGGCAGGCAGTGAACTAACGACATCGACAAGCTTGTTCAAAGACTGGATGAACTCTCAGGCAGACACGGCTAACGACATTGACAAGCTTGTTCAACGCGACTGGATGAACTCTCAGCAAGACACGGCTCAGAAATCAGCGCCAAGAACGCTAAAGCTGACGGCCAGTCACACTATTACCATCGATGCTGACATGATTCCATAGACACGAGAAACTGTTCACTTCCATGAGAATCCGTTATTAGTTGTGAGGGATCCAGACCCACAATCTGTTCGCTGGCAGCAGAGAGCAGTCCAGACCAAAAGTTGTTAGGAAGGACTGGAACAATTCCATCAAAGACAAGATCGGGGTCCGTATGCACTGCTATGTTCCATCTTGCTGCAGTGCTATGTTCCATCTTGCTGCAGTGCTATGTTCCATCTTGCTGCAACACCGCTATGTTCCATCTTATTGCACTGCTATGTTCCATCTTGCTGCAGTGCTATGTTCCATCTTGCTGCAGTGCTATGTTTCATCTTAATGCACCGCTATGTTCCATCTTATTGCACTGCTAAGTTCCATCTTGCTGCAGTGCTATGTTCCATCTTGCTGCAGTGCTATGTTCCATCTTGCTGCAGTGCTATGTTCCATCTTGCTGCAGTGCTATGTTCCATCTTGCTGCAGTGCTATGTTCCCATCTTGCTGCAGTGCTATGCTATGTTCCATCTTGCTGCAGTGCTATGTTCCATCTTGCTGCAGTGCTATGTTCCATCTTGCTGCAGGCATGTGAGACATGAACCCTCACAGGGGGCCAGCGTGAGGAGTGCAAGGCATGGAACTGAGGTATCTCTACAAGATGTCACCCTATACTGATGTCAGTCTACACCAACATCCACCCTACACTGATTGCTATCCACCCTACACTGATATCCACCCTACACTGATTGATATCCACCCTACACTGATATCCACCCTACACTGATTGATATCCACCCTACACTGATATCCACCCTACACTGATTGATATCCACCCTACACTGATTGATATCCACCCTACACTGATTGATATCCACCCTACACTGATTGATATCCATCCCCCTACACTGATTGCTATCCACCCTACATTGATTGCTGACCTACACTGACTACCCTATCAGCAGAGAACATGATATTAACCCTATCAGCAGAGAACATGATATTACCCTAATCAGCAGAGAACATGATATTAACCCTATCAGCAGTGAACAAGATATTAATCCTATCAGCAGTGAACAAGATATTAACCCTATCAGCAGTACAAGATATTAACTTTATCAGCAGTGAACAAGATATTAATCCTATCAGCAGTGAACAAGATATTAATCCTATCAGTAGTGAAACAAGATATTGATCCTATCAGCAGTGAACAAGATATTAACCCTATCAGCAGTGAACATGATATTAATCCTATCAGCAGTGACAAGACATTAACCCTATCAGCATGAACGCGTGCCTCAAACCACCCAGGAGCACAGATGACAACAGGAAAGTCTACTGACATCAGCACAAAACTAGAAAGCAGGCTGTTGAGATCATATTCACACAATGGGGAGACTGGGGTTTGGGGGACGAAGGATGAGGGGAGGGGGGGGGGGGGGACGGGAGAGAGAGACAGACAAAAACTCCCCAAGAACTGCCACGTTACAGACTGCGCAGGACAAACGTTTTGCGCAGACCCAAGACTTAGTACACAACCCTCAAACTGGTGTAACCTTGCCAACGGTTCTTCAGTTGCGCTGCTCCTGATGACTTCGCGAGAAGAAGACGAAGAGTGCGAAGAAGAAGAATGCGAAGAATGCGAAGAAGAAGGCGAAGAAGAAGAATACGAAGAAAAAATGCGAAGAAGAAGAAGAATGCGAATAAGAAGAATGCGAAGAAGAATGAATGCGAAGAAGAATGCAAAGAAGAAGAAGAATGCAAAAGTAAGAATGCAAAGAAGAAAATGCAA
>JADBJO010027154.1:10000-12500 GCA_016801955.1 Conus betulinus
GACCTTTTCGCCCCGCTCACCCTACTTTTCCCACTCACCCTACCTTTTTCCCACTTCCCCCACCTTTTCCCACTCACCTGCCTTTTCCCACTCATCCTACCTTTTCCCACTTCCCCCACCTTTTCCCACTCACCCTGCCTTTTCCCCCACTCACCCTGCCTTTTCCCACTCACCCTACCTTTTCCCACTTCCCCCACCTTTTCCCACTCACCCTGCCTTTTCCCACTCATCCTACCTTTTCCCCCTTCCCCCACCTTTTCCCACTCACACCCTGCCTTTTCCCACTCACCCTGCCTTTTTCCCACTTCCCCCACCTTTTCCCACTCACCCTGCCTTTTCCCACTCACCCTACCTTTTTTCCCACTCACCCTACCTTTTCCCCACTCACCCTTCCTTTTCCCACTCACCCCACCTTTTCCCCACTTCCCCACCTTTTCCCATTCACCCTTCCTTTTCCCACTCACCCCACCTTTTCCCACTTCCCCACCTTTTCCCACTCACCCTGCCTTTTCCCACTCACCTTTCCCCCACTCACCCTGCCTTCCCACTCACCCCACCTTTTCCCACTCACCCTGCCTTTTCCCACTCACCTTTTCCCACTCACCCTGCCCTTCCCATTCACCCCACCTTTTCCCACTCACCCTACCTTTTCCCACTCACCCCACCTTTTCCCACTTCCCCCACCTTTTCCCACTCACCCTACCTTTTCCCACTCACCCTGCCTTTTCCCACTCACCTTTCCCACTCACCCTACCTTTTCCCACTCACCCCACCTTTTCCCACTCACCCTACCTTTTCCCACTCATCCTACCTTTTCCCACTCATCCCACCTTTTCCCACTCACCCCACCTTTTCCCACTAACCCTACCTTTTCCCACTCACCCTACCTTTTCCCACTCACCCCCCACCTTTTCCCACTCATCCTACCTTTTCCCACTCACCCTACCTTTTCCCACTCACCCCATCTTTTCCCACTCACCCTGCCTTTTCCCCACTCACCTACCTTTTCCCACTCATCCTACCTTTTTCCCACTCATCCCACCTTTTCCACTCACCCCACCTTTTCCCACTCACCCTACCTTTTTCCCACTCACCCTACCTTTTCCCACTCACCCTACCTTTTCCCACTCACCCCACCTTTCCCACTCACCCTACCTTTTTCCCACTCACCCTACCTTTTCCCACTCACCCTACCTTTTCCCACTCACCCTGCCTTTTCCCACTCACCCTACCTTTTCCCACTGATCCTACCTTTTCCCACTCATCCCACCTTTTCCCACTCACCCCACCTTTTCCCACTCACCCTACTTTTCCCACTCACCCTACCTTTTCCCACTCACCCCACCTTTTCCCACTCATCCTACCTTTTCCCACTCATCCTACCTTTTCCCACTCACCCTACCTTTTCCCGCTCACCCTACCTTTTCCCACTCACCCCTACCTTTCCCCACTCACACCACCTTTTCCCACTCACCCTACCTTTTCCCGCTCACCCTGCCTTTTCCCACTTTCCCCACCTTTTTCCCACTCACCCCACCTTTTCCCGCTCACCCTGCCTTTTCCCACTCATCCCATCTTTTCCCACTCACCCTACCTTTTCCCACTCACCTTTCCCACTCACCCTGCCTTTTCCCACTCATCCTGCGTTTTCCCACTCACCCTGCCTTCCCCCACTCACTCTACCTTTTCCCACTCACCCTACCTTTTCCCACTCACCCTACCTTTTTCCCACTCACCCCACCTTTTCCCACTCACCCTACCCTTTCCCACTCACCCTACCTTTCCCCACTCACCCTACCTTTTTCCCACTCACCCTACCTTTTCCCACTTCCCCACCTTTTCCCACTCACCCTACCTTTTCCCACTTCCCCCACCTTTTCCCACTCACCCTACCTTTTCCCACTCACCCTACCTTTTTCCCACTTCCCCACCTTTAACCACTCACCCTACCTTTTCCCACTTCCCACCCCCCACCTTTTCCCACTCACCCTACCTTTTTCCCACTCACCCTACCTTTCCCCACTCACCCCACCTTTTCCCACTCACCCTACCTTTTCCCACTCACCCTACCTTTTCCCACTTCCCCACCTTTTCCCACTCACCCTACCTTTTCCCACTTCCCCACCTTTTCCCACTCACCCTACCTTTTCCCACTTCCCCCACCTTTTCCCACTTCCCCCCCCACCTTTTCCCCACTTCCCCACCTTTTCCCACTTCCCCCACCTTTTCCCACTTCCCCACCTTTTCCCACTTCCCCCCACCTTTTCCCACTTCCCCCACCTTTTCCCACTTCCCCACCTTTTCCCACTTCCCCCCCCTTTTCCCACTTCCCCACCTTTTCCCACTCCCCCACCTTTTCCCACTTCCCCACCTTTTCCCACTTCCCCCACCTTTTCCCACTTCCCCACCTTTTCCCACTCACCCTACCTTTTTCCCACTCACCCTACCTTTTCCCACTTCCCCACCTTTTCCCACTCACCCTACCTTTTCCCACTCACCC
>JADBJO010027155.1:0-7500 GCA_016801955.1 Conus betulinus
CCCACACACACACACAAACACACCAACCCATACACACGCGCGCCGCGCACACACACAAGCGTGAATAAGCGCATTTGCGTGATTCCTGTGTGTGGTGTGCGCGTGCGTGCGGCGTGCGTACCTGTGGGTTGTGGTGTGTGGGTGGATGGGTGTGTGTGATGACTGGGAGTGGATGGTTAGGTGAAAGCAGCGATATTTCAAACCTCACCCAACAACCAGGAGTACAAATTTGTCGTCAAGGCACACTAGTGGATGTGTACGTCCAACGGCACAAATGTGAAAAGGGAAATGCCGGAAAAGAATGCTTTCATTAATTACTGTCAGCAATAGAATTTCAGTGTGCACCTCCTGTGTCCTGTGTCGGTTACTAGTACGTCTAAGAAGAAATACTGATGGGATTATTCACGGTCCCTTGCTGTGAATTGTGGTTGCACTAAGCGTTTTTCCTCACTTTCTCACCATGGCTCCGTTCTTTTTGGGCCAGTTCAGTTCACATAACTACGATAACAGACCTAAGACGGTCTTTATATTAGGGAAATGCTTTTGAGGATGTAAGCCCTGGAAACTGCTGCTTTTGGTCGGCTGCACTATTGATAACCTGAGACAGAAGCATTTGAATTAAACTGGGTGATACACAATTTTTAACATCATGCGGCAAACTTTTCTCTCTGTGCGCACTTTCATTTCTCTCTGTAGCTATATGACCACCACTCGGTTCTTGTGACTTGCTGATTGAACAGATGTTTCTTCAACACTGCCTAAAACGTACCAGTCAGCGAGTTTTGTCAGTCCTTTAGAGACAGTGGTCTCCCTTAGAGACACAAGCCACGCTCTCTTCCTGTCGCAGTGAAGTGATCAGTCTGCGAGTCAGCTAAACCTATTGTCACCCTTCATCCCCAATCTCCAACTGCCGACATTTGTTAATTTTGTGCTGACGTGTTCTTTTCCCTATTGTCCCAGAAATGCTGACTCGAACTCACGTTTGAACAGAATAAAAAGACTGCATATAAGACAAGTAAGACGATATAGAAAGTTAGATAGATAAACAGATAATACATACATACGTATATACATGCATGTCTACATGCATCATAGACAGATAGATAAATGCACAAACGACAAACATACAGCTCGGTGCAGTGAATAGCGTTGTGCGTTGCAGGCTGGTGGTTCTTTTGTTCGAGTCCCACCACAGAAGACTGTTGGTGGGATTTGGGCGTCCAGCCAGTTCCTACAAAGAGAAGTGAGAACACAGTGACCTGCATGAGAGCAGACTGGAATGTGTTGGCCACCTTCCCCTGAGCTTCATTCACCTCCACCTCCTCCCCGCGCCATGGTTGATTCAGGTCTTGCTCATCGAGGTCGGACCGAGCTCTAAAGAGATGTTGCTGATTGAACGAGATGTTGCTGACTGAACGAGATGTTGCTGATTGAACGAGATGTTGCACTCTGGACGGGGACGCTCCATTCACGCAGACTCTGCAACACAGCACTGGCGGGCCATGTCCTCCTTTCCTCACACTGCCTAAAACACGCACACTCTGCAACACAGCAATGGCGGCCCAAGTCTCCTTCTTCAACACTGCCAAAAACAACGCACACTCTGCAACACAGCAATGGCGGGGCCAAGTCTCCTTTCTTCACACTGTCTAAAACAACGCACACTTGCAACACACAGCAATGGGCGGCCATGTGTCCTTTTCTTCACACTACTGCCTAAAACAACGTTTTCCCAAACCAGCCACCAGTGTAGGAAGGCGCGGGTCAATGCCAAACCATCGGCATATAGCATCTTCAGGCGAGACGTGGTCACATGGGTATTACTGGCGCTAGAACCGTTCACTGGTTCACCACGCCGCTTGGTCGGAGCATACTGTGCCAGTCTAAGGCACGTCGTGAGACAAGGACACGCCTGTAGCATCTTCGAATCACATTTTATTCAAAGACTTTGTCACATGGCAAAACACATGAAAACACCGTACTACATGTTCACTTCAGCGTTTCGTGTTTCCGTGTGACATTTGCCTGTCAGACAAAAAACAACACAAACAAAAAAATAGCAGAAGTTGCGCGTTGGAGAGTCACAGACTACATATGTGTATCAATCAAGAAAGTGCTTTATCTAAGTATGGCTGATTTAAATAAAACGAACTTCTTCATTTAATGAACTTGCATAAATTCAGGAGATACTTCCTCGAATATCTAATCAAATGACAAAGATTCAGCTAGGAATGTATTTGGTGGGCCTTCGCTCCCCACTTGATGTAAGCAATGCATACCTCTGCCAGGTGTAGCCTTCTTTCTCCTCTCACCGCCGGCCTGCATGCCGGGTTGTCCCATCCCAACCACCCCCGGGGGGCCCCCCCATGTTTCAGTTTTGGCGTTCGCTTTCAGCAATGTCCCCCGCAATAGGAAAGATGTTGTCACCGTACTTTCCGGCCATGGGCTCTGCCTCTCTCTCCGCTCTCCTCTCCCTCTCCTCTCTCTGCGGGCCCAGCCAAACAGTAACAAAAGGGACAACAAATAATCGACCAGAAAACAACAAAGCGCCGGCAACTCAAGCAAAGGCCAACCAAAAAGAAAAGCAACCGCTAACAAAAACGCAAACGCAAAAGCAAAAACAACACAAGCTTGGCCCAACTACCCGCACGCCACAAAAACAGCACATCCCAAGGCACACGCCCCGAAAAACCGGGCAAACCCACCGGTCAAATCGGCATAAGTCACAACCCAAAACACAAACTTGCGAGCACTCCCGCGCAGCCAGCGGACGCTCAAAAAAACACCTACATGCAAAAAACAACCCGGCCGCCCGCACAAGACATCCCGGCAAGACAGGCAAACCCAGCGCCACGCAAAACCGGCCGATCCCCGGCCAGCAAGAAAAAAAAAACAAGCAAAGCAGCAAAAGCCATAAGATAACCAAAACCAAAGAACACACCAACACACACACCAACAACACACAACACAACACACTACACACACACACACACACGCACATTGGCTAATACCACGAATATTGGATAGACTTTTAATGAAGGACACACACACACACACACACACACACACACAAAACCACACACACACACCACACACACACACACACACATAGCACATCCTATCTCAGTATTTATATACGCATTTGTATCCGGAATTTCACCATAATTGACCAACGAAACCGGCATGAGAAAGGCAGCCTAGGCCTGCCCTTTCTCATGCCGTTTGTGTGGTTCAATTATGTGTTGAATTACAGGATACAAATGCGTTATAAAATACTGAGATAGGATGGTATGTGTGTGTGTGGGTGTGTGTGTGTGTGTGTGTGTGTGTGTGTGTGGGTGTGTGTGTGTGTGTTCCTTCATTTAACGTCTATCCACTATTCGTGGTATTAGACAATGTGCGTGTGTGTGTGGTGTGTGTGTGTGTGTGTGTGTGTGTGTGTGTGTGTGTGTGTGGAGAGAGAGAGAGAGAGAGAGAGAGAGAGAGAGACCACATGCCGGTAAGTACGGTGAACACATCTTTCCATGCGTGGGACATTGCTGAAAGCGAACGCAAAACTGAAACTGGCCGTTGTGATGGACAACACGTGGCCATGGCAGGCGGCGGTGAGAGAGAAGAAGGCTACACCTGGCAGAGGTATGCATTGCTTACATCCAGTGGGGAGCGAAGGCCCACCACATACATTCCTAGCTGAATCTTTGTCATTTGATTAGATCTTCGAGGAAGTATCTCCTGAATTTATGCAAGTTCATTAAATGAGAAGAAGTTGTTTTATTTAATCAGCCATACTTTTAGATAAAGCACTTTCTTGATTGATACACATATGTAGTCTGTGACTCTCCAACGCTGCAACTTCTGCTATTTTTTTTGTTTGTTTGTTTTTTGTCTGACAGGCAAATGTCACACGGAAACCACGAAACGCTGAAGTGAACATGTAGTACGGTGTTTCATGGTGTTTGCCATGTGACAAAGTCTTTGAATAAAATGTGATTCGAAGATGCTACAGGCGTGTCCTTGTCTCACGACGTGCCTTAGACTGGCACAGTATGCTCCGACCAAGCGGCGTGGTGAACCAGTGAACGGTTTCTAGCGCCAGTAATACCCATGTGACCACGTCTCGCCTGAAGATGCTATGCCGATGGGTTGGCATGACCCGCGCCTTCCTACACTGGTGGCTGGTTTGGAAACGTTGTTTTAGGCAGTGTGAAGAAAGGACACATGGCCGCCATTGCTGTGTTGCAGAGTGTGTGCGTTGTTTTAGACAGTGTGAAGAAAGGAGACTTGGCCGCCATTGCTGTGTTGCAGAGTGTGCGTTGTTTTAGGCAGTGTGAAGAAAGGAGACTTGGCCGCCATTGCTGTGTTGCAGAGTGTGCGTTGTTTTAGGCAGTGTGAGGAAAGGAGGACATGGCCGCCATTGCTGTGTTGCAGAGTCTGCGTGAATGAGCGTCCCCCGTCCAGAGTGCAACATCTCGTTCAATCAGCAACATCTCGTTCAGTCAGCAACATCTCGTTCAATCAGCAACATCTCTTTAGAGCTCGGCCGACCTCGATGAGCAAGACCTGAATCAACCATGGCGCGGGGAGGAGGTGGAGGTGAATGAAGCTCAGGGGAAGGTGGCCAACACATTCCAGTCTGCTCTCATGCAGTCACTGTGTTCTCACTTCTCTTTGTAGGAACTGGCTGGACGCCCAAATCCCACCAACAGTCTTCTGTGGTGGGACTCGAACAAAGAACCACCAGCCTGCAACGCACAACGCTATTCACTGCACCGAGCTGTATGTTTTGTCGTGTGCATTTATCTATCTGTCTATGATGCATGTAGACATGCATGTATATACGTATGTATGTATTTATCTGTTATTATCTATATCTTTCTATTATTCGTCTTACTTTGTCTTATATGCAGTCTTTTTATTCTGTTCAAACGTGAGTTCGAGTCAGCATTTCTGGACAATAGGGAAAGAACACGTCAGCACAAACTTAACAAATGTCGGCAGTTGGAGATTGGGGATGAAGGGTGACAATAGGTTTAGCTGACTCGCAGACTGATCACTTCACTGCGACAGGAAGAGCCGTGGCTTGTGTCTCTAAGGGAGACCACTGTCTCTAAAGGAATGACAACTCGCTGACTGGTACTGTTTTAGGCAGTGTGAAGAAACATCTCGTTCAATCAGCAACGTCACAAGACCGAGTGGTGGTCATAGTACAGGAGAAGAAAGATGCGCACAGAGAGAAAAGTTTCTGCCGCATGATGTTAAAAATTGTGTATCACCCAGTTTAATTCAAATTGCTTCTGTTCATGTTATCATAGTGCAGCCGACCACAAGCAGCCGTACCAGGGCTTTACCTCCTCAAAGTCATTTCTCTAATCTGAAGACCGTCTTAGGTCTGTCATCCTAGTTATGTGAACTGACTGGCCAAAAAAGAAAGGAGCCATTGAGAAGTGAGGAAAAAACGCTTATGCAAACACAATTCACAGCAGACACGTGAATATCCCATCAGTATTCTTCTTAGACGTACTAGTAACCGACACAGGAGGTGCACACTGCCATTCTATTGCTGAACAGTCATTATGAAAGCATTCTTTTCCTGCATTTCCCTTTTCACATTTGTGACGTTTGAAGTACACATCACTAGTGTGCCTTGCGGACAAATTTGTACTCCTGGTTGTTGGGTGAAGGTTTTTAAATATGCTGCTCTTCACCTACCCATCCACTCCCAGTCACTCCCCACCAAACCCACCCACCCACACACACACACACCACAACAGGTACGCACGCACGCACGCACGCGCCCCCACACACATGAATCCACGCACATGCGCTTATTCACGCTTGTGTGTGTGCGCGCGCGCGTGGTGTGTATGTGTGTGTGTGTGTGTGTTGTGTGTGTGTGTGTGTGTGGTGTGGGTGTGTGGGTGTGTGTTGTGTGAATACACGTAAACACGCTCACCGACGTACAGAAAACCGACACACACTGTGCAAATCTCTCTCTGTCACGGTCTCCGTCTGTCTGTCTGTCTGTCTCTTTCTCTCAGTGTAGATGACGGTGTAATGCGGATAGAGTGGGAGGGGCGCGGAAGAGATGTAATGAAGGTGAAATGTGAATGAGACATATTTCTCTTTGTCATTGACATGTAGTTTCTTTTTAGCCAGTAACCGAGAGAGGGAGATTGTTTGTGACAAGTGAGTGATCTGTGCAGCTTGTTGACCTCCCTCCCCTCCACCCCTGTGGCCGACTCTCCGCCTCAAAGGTAGGTCTGCACGTCCACATGCGGACACGTTCTGTCCAATGACCTGCGTGCTTACTTATCTGTCGAACTGACAGGGTAAATCTAAAAGTGCTGTGACAATAATACCACGCGCCTGATCACTTCGTTCAGTAGCACTTCCTACCGATAGCTAGACTGTTCTTGGTTTATTCCTACGTGTCGATAGTGCTACATCTCAGCAGTGCTAAATGTCGATACCAGTCTTTTTATTTTATTTTATTTATTTTTTTTTTTTTTTTGCTTCTCAAATGTTCGGTTTCGCTAGATCCTATATCATTATTTCTCAGTACAGCGCGTGTCGATAGCCGGGTAGTACCACATGGCCTCGGTCCGTTAGGGCTCACTACAGTTCGGGTCCAGTTCCACTGTGGCCCAGTGTCATTGAAGCCCAGCTCCATTGTGGCCCAGTGTCACATGAAACTAGGTTCTATCGTGACCTAGTGTCGTTGAAGGCCCAGTCAAATTATGGCCCTGTGTCATTGGAAGCCCAGTTCCATGGTGGCTGACTGTCGTTCAAGCCTACATCCATTTTGGCTCATTGTCATTTGAGCCCAGTTCTATTGCGTCCCAGAGTCATTGAAGCCCAGTTCTATTGGGCCCAGTGTCATTGAAGCCCAGTTCCATTGTGGCTCAGTGTCACTGAAGCCATATTGGATATTGGGACTCTGATAAACTGAATCCTACTGTGATTGGACCTCTCTGGAATTGGATTCTTATGGAAATGGGGCCATAATAGTACTGGACCAGAATGGGAAGTGAACACTAATAGTATTAGGCCCTGATGGAATTGAGCCCTAATGGTACTGGGAACTGATGGAATTGTGCCCTAATGGTACAGGGAACTGATGGAATTGAGCCCTAATGGTACTGGGAACTGATGGAATTGAGCCCTAATGGTACTGGGAACTGATGGAATTGTGCCCTAATGGTACAGGGAACTGATGGAATTGAGCCTATTGGTACTGGGAACTGATGGAACGGAGACCCAATGGTACTGGGAACTGATGGAACGGAGATCCAATGGTACTGGGAACTGATGGAACGGAGACCCAATGGTACTGGGAACTGATGGAACGGAGACCCAATGGTACTGGGAACTGATGGAACGGAGACCCAATGGTACTGGGAACTGATGGAACGGAGACCCAATGGTACTGGGAACTGATGGAACGGAGACCCAATGGTACTGGGAACTGATGGAACGGAGCCCTAATGGTACTGGGAACTG
>JADBJO010027155.1:12500-21661 GCA_016801955.1 Conus betulinus
AAGAGAGAGAGAGAGCACGAGTGAGAGAGAGAGAGGACGAGAGACGTGGTAGAGAGGCGAGAGATGAGAGGAGAGGAGAGAGGGAGAGACGAACAGAGATGCAGGGGAGTTGCTGCGAATTAGGGAGAGAGATAGAGCCGGAGAGGGGAGAGGATTGCCATGAGGATAGGGGGATAGAGAGAGAAAGGTATGCACGCACGGAGCTGGAGGAAGGACAGATAGCGGGTGTTTTCAATGTTGTATGGAACGTTGTGTTGTTGAAAAAGCGGCGTTGTTGTTCATGCTGGCTGTGAAAGTTGTTGCTTGTCGTTAATGTTGTGCTGTTCTTGTGTTGTTGTTGTTGTTGTTCTTCAGCCTTTGTTTTGTCTCTAAAGTTCCGTTCATTCAGTGAAAGGTCATTCGTTGTTGGAAGGTGTTGTGTTGTTGTTGTTGTTGTTTGTGTTTGTATTGTTGTTGTTTGCTGCTTCTTCTTCTTCTTCTTCTCTTCTTCTTCCTTATTCCTTCTCTCTTTCTTCTTCTCTTCTCCTCCTCATCTCCTCGTTCTCCTCCTCTTTTTCCTCTTCCTCTCCTTCTCCTCCTTGTTCTTCATCTTCTGCACTGTTAATCCATCATCTTCTTCTTTACGTCTGAAAAAGTTCTTTTCTGTTTCAAGCAGAAGATAACGGCTGTCGTTTCCCTAAAAATCAAACCAAACAAATGAATGCCTAAACCACAATGCACGCAGTATTAAGCTTACTTTCAGTCACACCATTTTAAATGGTAAGGGTGTTGGACTTATTTCCCCCCGTCTGTTCAAAATATAAGTATTTTTCATCACCTTTTTCAGCGAAAGCCTGTTACATCGCCTCCAAAGCTGGGCATGGGTCTTTGGTCCTGGAGTCTGCATCCAAGTGAATCAAGCCTGCGCGAAAACTGTTTACGGATCAGTCGACGATGTACTGGGAAGAGCAGAGCGTTCGTATTGTGAATGGGTTTACGTTTATGTCCCACGTCTGGACCTGGAATAGGCCATTGACGGTGATAGAAAGCAGCGGAATGAGAGACTGCATGGAGTTAGCTTTCCCTTTTTCTCCTCTTATTTTTTGTTTCTTTTATACTTATATAATGTTTGTTTTTGCAGTTGCTCGGTGGTCCCCCAACCCCCACCCCACCCCGCTCCCCCACTTTTTTTTTTGCGTGCTTCTTCCTCTCTTCTTCTTCTTCTTCCTCCTCCTCCTCCTCCTCCTCTTCTTCTTTCTAATTCTTTTTTGCATCCTTGTACTTTTTTTCAGAATATGGTTACCACGTTTTCTCAGTTTTTTACTCGTCTAGTTGAATAGAGAGTGACTGTGGGTGAGAGCTGATGCAATAGAATCATACAGCCGACAAGTGTTAACACAGAAGCAAACGCTTTTCGACGCGGTCTTTTTGGAGTCAACTCTGGTGTTTTTAATGGTTTTTTTTTCCTGTATTGTCATATGTTTAAGCATTGGTCGGTGACTTCAAATACAGATTTAATTCTTTTCCCTTTTACACGGTTAAGCGTGTGTGTTGTTGTGTTGTTGTTGTTGTGTTGTTGTTGTTGTTATTGCTGTTCTTGTTCTTGTTTGTTGGCTTGTGTATTTATTTGTGTGTTTGTTTGTTTGTTTCGATTTGTTTATGCAGGATTTTTGGTGGCCGGACTCCATTTTGGGGAGAGGTGTACTAAGTGGTAAAATTGGTATTATTATGAAAGTGATTTTAAAAAATAATTTGTTTATTCTTATTTCATTTCTCTTTTATTGTTTTCCTTCTTTTTTAAAAGACGTTTTTGTGATTCCGTCGTTTTCAAAATGATTCACTGTCTTCTCTCCTTGTATCATTGTGATGCTAAAGTCGCCTTTTCTGCAAGCAAGACACAAGAAGAAGAGGAAGAAGAGGAAGAAGAAGAAGAAATAGAAGCAGGAGGAGGAGGAGGTCAAGATGATGAATTCGCATTTACTCTCCAATCTGAAGAAAAATACAAAGAAGAGGAACAAGAAAAGAAAAGAACAGAAAGAGCACAATGCTTTTTCTTTAAAAGGAGCGTTCAGTGGTGATACGGCCTCCCAGATGAGGTGGGCTATAATACCATGAATTGCTATCTTAGTAGAAAGTGAAGGTGTTGTGGATGGCAAGGCGAAGGAGCGAGGGAGGAAGAATGGAGGGGCAAAAAGGGAGTAGGTGCAGAGGCGCAGAGGCGGTGGGGGAGGGGGTGGGGGGCGCGGGGGAGGGGGGGGGGGGGAGGGTGCTCGTGCTGTGCACAGTACCACAGTTTCCAATCTCCTTCACACAGACTACGCCCAGACCATCTCTAAGGGTTTGACGATGACCTCGCCCAGTGTGTGAGGAAGAAGAGAGAGGAGCAGGGGAAGGAGCGGAGCATGCATACACGCTGTTTTACTGGCGGTTAGTTATGCTGCCATCAGGAAAGGGGAGAGACAGTGGGGAATGGGGAGGGGGTGTCGTGGTAGGCACGAAGTGGGAGTAAGCCCAGGGCAGGAAAGGGCGAAAACGACCAGATGATTGGAGTCGTGTTTTTTTTTTTTTTTTTTTTTTTTTTTTTTGTACTCGGATATCTGTTCTCGGACATCAGTTGCTTCATTTTCCTTGATCACTGTTTAACTAATTTCTCATCTTCCGAGCCACTTCCGTGGCATTCCCCTCAACCAGCTCATTCAGGCTTTCTTTTCCCCCCCCCCCCCCTCCTCCCCCCGTCCCCCTTCCGCTTTGTCTTGAGGCACGCAGCTCCTGCACCGGCAGTTCACATGGAGCAGTCAACGTCAAGTCACCATGAGGACACCCATCAGAGGAGACATCGCCCTGCTGCTTAGTCTTCGGTAGTGTTCAGTGGTGCCTGTTTCCGAGTCAACATTCACAGGACACTACCCACTACCGAGCCAGAGCGAGAAAGCGCTCCCCTCCTAAGGGCGCCGCCACGACCATCCAGTGACAGTCATGAACTCGCCGATATCGGTCTCCTCGACACAAACACTCCAACGGCATAGTAGTGGAGATGACATCGAATATGAGGTCACCATGGGACGAGACGTGAAAAACCACAAGAATTTGAGGCCCTTTTGATACTAATCGATATAAGGTTGAGGTTGATGAAATAATGTTATGGTGCTCCACTCTGTTTGGGGCTGCACTCTTCGCTTCCTTTCATAACATATCCCAGCGTCAACCAGGCTCTAGAGATACAGACACCTGCACAGTTGGTCAAGAAATTTGAACAATACTCTCAGAGAGATGCATCTACTAAGTGACCAAAAACTCGACTGTCTGGTTCCAGTCTTCCTCACTGAGCTCACAGCAAAGTCGGTGTCTGGGGTAAGAGCTGCTCGGGCCGAAAACTCCAACGAACAGAAATGGTTTTCCATGTGAATGGAATCCACGTCCTGCCGGCTCGGCATCCTCGACGCTACTCACTGCGCTATAATGGATGAATTACTTTGCGTAGACCGTTGGACTGGTCATTAATTGACGAGAGTTTCCGCCTGTAAAAAACACTTTATATCATCATCATCATCATCATCATCATCATCATCATCATCATCATCGACGTCGTCGTCGTCGTCGTCGTCGTTTTCATTGTTGTTGTTATTTGCTGCTATGGCTATGGATGACGCTGTCAGCACAGTGCAGGGTGATCAGTCTGAAGGATGCCAGTAGTTCTTCTACAATGTCACTAACCGTTGTACGTATGGGACGGACATATTATCCTATGCTGTCTTCATTCAGAAGGGGACTTTTTCGCTGCATGCTGACAGATCTCACAGTCCCTGTGTTGTCCACTGGGCAAGAAAACTGAACTAAAAGATCATTATTGTTATAATAGTAGTGGAAGTAGTAGTAGCAGCAACAGCAGCAGTAGCAGCAGTAGCGGCTGTAGTGAGGAAGAAGAGGAAGAAGAAGAAGAAGTGGTGTTAGTACTTGTAATTGTGTAGTAGTAGTACCAGCAGCAGCAGCAGCAGCAATACCAACGCAGCACCAGTATTAGCAGTAGCAGCAGTAGTAGAACCAGCTTAAATCATAGTAACACTAGTAGCAAAGCAGCAGTAGCAGTAGCAGCAGTTCTAACCGGGAGTGACAGTAATAGAGCAGCAGTAGCAACAGCTGAAGCAGTGGTGGGATGAACGACGTTATCAGTAGTAGCAGTACTAGCAAGAGGGAGCAGCAGCAGCAACAGCAGCAATAGAGGCAGCACTAGTTGCCCTTTGAGATGACAAAGATGAGTCTTGTGGCGTGTTTCCTCCAGCAAGGGTTGAGAGTGCAGTGCAGGCAACAGTGGGGAGTGTGGCTGTGGCAGGGAGTGAAGGGGGTAAGGCGCACATCCTGTTCTTCACTGATTGGCTGTCTACCACATCTTTCGTGCTCTGTAAACGACAATACCACTTAGTCGGTAGAGCGCCAGGCTCGTATTCCTGGGAGATCCTGGGGTTGCGGGTTCGAATCTCGGCCAGGCCGTTTCAGGGATTTTCCCCTTGGAGTTAACATTGGTTCTGACTCCATTTCCCAAATAGTCCTTTGAATGAGATTACAAACCGGTTTCGTGTGTGAACACACGCATAACGTTTTGCACACACGTAAAATTCCATCATCAACTTTGGTAGAGAAAGCCAGTTTGGCCATTGGTATGGATGACACGTTACACATAGCATGAACCCTGCATGAGAAACTGAAAATGTGAAGGAATTAAGGGAATTGAGTGTGAACGATAGTGACTGCATGACACAGGAAACGACTGAATGAAGCGCCAGCAGGCAGCTCTTCAGTCGGCGCTACCCAGGTAGGCAGCCCGTTGCGTACACGAGTGTGGATTGTCAGCGCCTAGAACGTTGGCAAGGCGCAGTATAAGTGCTATGTTATTATTATCATCGTTATTTACAATCCACAAGGAGCAATCTGTGTCAGGCCGGACGGGACCTTTCACCAGCATTGCTGCCCAGTGGTTTCTGTGGCGTTCAGTGGTTCCTGTTCTGATCCAACAGAGGCAGGACATGGCTTGATTAACCTGCTTTGTCTTCACAGCCACAGTGGGAGACCCAACCCCCTTGCAAGGCGCCACCACGTTGATCCATTGCCAGTGTTTTCATTGAACTTGCCAACAGCGCAGCAGGAATGGTGCACGCGGAGAGGAAATCGGACGTATGTGGGGGTTACCATGAGAGCGGAGAGGCTCATAGAATTGGATACTTTTGAAGTGATCAATGAGGGAATGATTCTCTCTCTCTCTCTCTCTCTCTCTCTCTCTCTCTCTCTCTCTCTCTATATATATATATATAGCTACACACACACACACACACACACAATATATATATATATATATATATATAATGCTGAACAATTAAGTAGTGGGGGAAAACAAGTGCAGGTTAACAATTCTTCCATCATTATAGTAATGATTTGGCAAAGATTAGAATTGAGAAGGGGAAAAAATTGAAGATGAAATAAATGGGGAAAATGTATATCATAAATATGAAAACCCCTCCACTAGCTGCATGTGGAAAACTATCGCAATCCCTCCCGAAGACAGATCTATATGTGTCGCCTGCTCCGAGGCCTTTCGTATGTCGCCTGCTCCGAGGCCTTTCGTCCGCTGGATCGGACTCATCAGGGACACACGGCTGATTACGTCTGTGCTCTTGGCGTCAGATATAGAAACACACCACAGTCCCATAATTCTGTGGTGTTCCGACCGCCAAGGGTTCGAAAAAAAAGAATGCAACAGCACCCAAAAAGCAGCCAGCGAAAGGTAGAAGAATTAAACAAAACGAAAGTTTGGAGAGGAAAAAAGTTGTTGTTGAAAACTAAAAAACATCACGCACACAGTATAAAATGTAAGGGACAATCTTTGAGCCTATGCTTGAGGATCCATTTAAAGATGCAAGGGAAATCAAAAGATACGGAACAGTCTGAGTGGTCAGCTCATATATATATAGAAATATATATATATATATATATATATATATAGAGAGAGAGAGAGAGAGGAGAGAGAGAGGAGAGAGGAGAGAGAGAGAGAGAGAGAGAGTAAGCTGGGAGTGTGAGTTAGTTTTTGTGTTTAGTTGTTGTTTTTTTTGTTTTTTTTTTGCTCATGATGTTGCCCATCAGTTTGCTTCCCTGATTTTGAGTTTTGTTCTGCATTAACGACTTATTGTATTGACAGCTGTGATGTGCAGTTCTGCTGCTGCTGCCTAATAGGCGTGTCGTCCATTACGGCCATTGTGTCGTTTCTGCTTAGTATGAAGTTGGTACTGATGACGACAGCCACTGTAGTACTCTGTACTGTCATGTCTGTCAATGAGATAGTTTCTGTGATGGGCTGAAAGTAGATCTTTTCTCAAGTACTGATTGTGGACTCATTTGTCAAAGTCGTCGTCCTCGCGTGTATCATCAAAACGTCGTCCCTGCCATAGCGTTTGTTATAATCTCTGTAGTCGTCGTCCCCAACACTTCCATCACCGCTTCGTCCAGAGGTCTTCTCAGAAGTGTTTGACGCTCCTTCTGGCTTGGTATTCTGCTAATATCTGTTGTCATCCTGACGCGTGTGTGGGCGCCATACGCTCACAGCTGGCCCTAAGCTAACAGCAATGCACTCCCTGGTCTACTTCTTCCCACCGCCGCGCGCATGGCACGTGTTGTCCATCACAGGGCCAGTTTCAGCTAGTGCTCACTTTCAGCGAGATTTTCATGCACGGAAAGACGCTGTTTACGTTACTCAGCAGCATGTAGCATCTTGTTACAGATCAGTCTAAAAGACAGTTTGAGTATACTTACCCCAACAGTCTCCTTTCGGTTCTCCTCCACTCCTGCCATGAATAGCAGCACAGAAAACCACCACCAACAAAGGTGCAGCCGCGATCTTGTGATACTGGACTTGACCAGTGATAGTGCGGACTGAGGCGCTCATCCAGCTGTAACTGAATGTGCAAAAAAAAAGCAGACAATACTGTGGTGTGCATTCATTCACTGGTAAAAGGGAGAATGCATTGCTGTGTTTAATTACAAAAAATGTTATTTTATTTTTAGATAACCTTTCTTTGCGGTGGATTCCGTACTCAGTACATTAATCACAATACGCATGTTTGTGCTTAATCGACAGAAAAGCCGAAAAATAAAACACAAAGTGCTCTATTTGGGACTTCTGTGAGGATACGGCTCTGCAGTGAGCATAGGACGTCCACACACACGTGGCCCGCTTCTGCTGTGTTTTCTTCCACAGTTGCAGGAAGCTGAGGCGTTGCCAGCCATAAAAGCTTGGTGTCCGAAGCTTCCTGCCAGAATTCTGGACCTTTTTTTGCTTGTAGGATGAATGTCATCTTTTAAATGCTTTGTTTTCTGTCCGTACCGAAGGTTTTCATGTGTAGCAAGCAACTCACGACTGAAGACATGAATGGCAGCGTGAGGTGGGTGTGACAACAGTGATCGGTGTGCCCTGCAGGGCAGTCTGTCCCGCTGGTGCTGTTTCGCTGACACATTCCTTACACAGATATGTCACAGACCATCATTCCACCAGATTTCTTTTATCACTCGCATTTGTTTGTAAGTTCCTTATACATGTGCATAGCTTCACTTTGTCTTGTTTCACAACACACTCTCTCCTCCCTCTCTCTCATGTCTCTCGTCTCGCTCTCTCCGCTCTCTCTGCTCTCCTTCTCTCTCTCTCTCTCTCTCTGGTGCGTGGTGTGCGTGCATGCGTGCGCGCGCGCGTGCGTGCGCGCGCGCGCACTTGTGGTGGTGTGTAAACTACAGATATGGAGAGGTGTTTACACAATCAAAAATGATCAGTCCTCTATCAAAGCAGGGCCCTGCACCATTGAACGACGCACAGGTGTATGTTCAATGAAGCACCCTTATTAGAAAGAAAGTCGCCTGTGCTCTCCTTCACCATAAACTATACCAAGCTTCAGCCGAAAGGCTTGATCACGCTGACAGCAGCTACGGGAAAGAAGGGAGAAAGAAATGATAAAGATATCTAATGAATCAACACCTGGAAAAATTTGGCACATACGTGCATTATCTAAATGTATCAAGACACTTACCATCAACCCATCTCTCTCCCTCTCTCTCTATCGAGTGAGAGTGCATCGCGCGCGCGCGCCACACACACACACATTCACACACACACACACACACACACCACACACAAACACACACACAAGGAAATAAGTTCTATAAAATTTGTAGTGAGACGGATTGCCGTGGACGACCTTGAAGAGTTAAATACACGATCCGACATTGATTTTTCGAAAAATGCACAGAAAATTCAAATTTAGAGACGCCTTCGGTTCATATGTTTCAGACGTTTTTTAATTCATCAAAGATTAACCCACACGAGTGGTAGCGCCTCGCGTACTGGTTTCCGCCGGTACCCCCCCCTTGGGAACTAAACGGAAGTAAAAGTTAACATTTTTTCTTCTGATCTAAATAAAGCGATGTCGCCGCATGTGTTAGAGCAGCATCTGTAAAATTGACATGGAAGAAAAGTTACTAACTATTTGAAAGTATATTTGACACTGACTGACAGGCTCAGTTCTTGATGATGGTAGTGCGGGATCTGGCTTTGTAATTCCAGATTACAAAGCTGAAAGATCATATTATTTAGGTAAGGGTCATTCCATATTTACAGCTGAACTTGTTGCTGTCCTGATGGCATTAAATTATTTAATTTCCTTGCCAGTCTCAATATTTAATATCCTGTTTTGTGTTGATTCACAGTCAGTATTAAAAAGTTTGCATTGTTTTTGAATGGTGACTGTTCCTTTGTGACGTAAAGAAATCTAATCCATAATGATCGAGAAGGAATTTCTGGATTAGTCAATACAGTGTACTCATCAAAAAACCTCGTCAGCAAACTCTGTCAAACTTTGTGTCGATTAGCCGCAACGGTTTCAAGTCTGGGATTTTATGACTTTTATGTAATTCACTACGAACCAAGTATTGCCCCAGACTCGTTAATGTTTGATATGTCGTGCGACGATCACTCAGTTTCCACACGTGATTTTCTGATTGTGAACTAACGCACCGACAACCCTTTTTGAAGTGGTGTTGTACAAGTTGCTGACACTGGTCATGTTAATGTGTTTGACCTTACTCTTAGCCATAACTCGTTGACATGTGAGTTCCTCTAGTTAACATTAAAGAGACAAACATCTGGAAAG
>JADBJO010027156.1:0-21660 GCA_016801955.1 Conus betulinus
CATTTTTGAGGGCCTATACTTTAACTCATTATTTGGTCTGTGCAGGTGTCTCTCAAGACTGCTGAAGACACTGAACATTTGGAGGGCCAGAGATGTGGTGAGGTCTGTTTTCTGTGTGTGTGTGTGTGTGTAGGGATAATCTTATTGTTGGATGTCTCTTAATTGTGTTTTGTACGTAGGTGTCTCAAACTGACTACACAGGGACAGGGAGAGGAGCGTGTATGTGTGCGAGTGAGTGTTTATTCACAGAGGCAAGTATTGTTTGGGCGTGCATATTAACTCGTCATGCGTGATTCAGTGATTCCTGAATTTAGAGTGAATACATTCTGCTAATGAAGAGGTCTCTTCAAGAACCTGCTCAGAAATCCACACTGAAGAGCCTGGTAGGTGTTGAAGAGTTCTGCTTGTAAATGGGAAACTGACTGATACTTGTGTGGGAGAGTTAGTGTTTAAGGTGTAATGTACTGCATGTATGATTCAGGCAGTCATCAGTAGTTCCCAAATCACACCAGTATATGCTGAATCACTGCAGGTGGTGAGGAAGACTACCCCAGGTTGGGGACCAGCTGAACAGAGGGTTTTGCAGGACATCAGGTGCGACAGCCATTGTTAGACTTGGATCTTCTGCTGGTAAGTAGCACGGTTCCTTTGTGTGTATGTACACAGTTTTGCATTTGTTTCAGGTAGCGATTGAATTCAAATTTGAAAACTGCGTTTGCAGATTGGACATCCAGGCAGGCCAAGATGTTACAGTACAAACTGATGAGGACAGCAGGATGTGGTGAGTGTCTCACAGCAAAATAGTTATTTTTTAAATAGAGTATTTAGGCTAGGCCAGTCCAGTCCAGTCTAGCTTTGAGGTCACAAATCTCACTTGTCATTACATGAAGGAATGACCAACCTTACAGGGAGAATGACCTTGTGTGTGTTGAGGGTACATTTCAGAATGCTGCTGATGAAAAGAATTGATAATAGATTCAATTCCACATTGTTTCAATGGTGGAACTCCATCATGCTTTATTGCAGACTCTGTGAAAACACTGTTCAGAGATGTTCCACCGGATCTGATTTTCATTCCCTGGAAGAGATATGCGTTTTCATTGAAGATTCTGTATAAGAAAAGAGTGAAAGTATTTTAACATGGTTCAGGAAATTTGTTTTTATTAACTACATGTGTGTTTGGCTTTGTTTTAACAGCTTTGCTGGGCTTTGACAAGATAATAGCCTTAATATTGGCCCTCGCAGTCAGCTTAGCTGTAAGCAACATGATACTCCATCAAAAGAGGTGAAAAGGTGAAACACTTAAGGCAACGGATGTTGGTGAGTATCTCCTGGTGTGTACGTGTGTGAAGGTGTAGTAATACCTTGCAGTGTGCAGTCTTTTTGTGTTCAAGAACATCTCTGTTAATCATTTATTGTGTGTGTGTGTGTGTTGTTTTTTTTATCAATATGTAGGGAATTGACCTGAGGAGATGTCAGCCCTGATATGGTCCCTTGTGGTCATGTATGTTGTTAAAAAGCACTATAGTGTAGCTAGTTCTTCACTTCGACAGAAGCTGTGACTAACTTTGAAAATAATTGTGTGTGTTGATTATGTCATGAATTGCTTTTCTCATTCACTGCATTGAGTAATGTGATAGTCTTATGAATTGTTTCTGGCTGATGCATGTAAAAGTGTCCTTGATTCTGTTGATAGTCTTATGAATTGTTTCTGGCTGATGCATGTAAAAGTGTCCTTGATTTTGTTGCAGGTTGGCATGTGTTTTTATTGTTAGCTTTGACACAGACGCTTTCAGCCTGCATGCATCTTTCTCCCCTAGTTCTTTTTTTTTTTTTTTTCAAAGATACTAATATTACTAACAGTGTTGAAACATGAGGGTGTACACATAGATTTTCTGTTCATTCTGAGTTTTACACTGTATATTTTTGTACAAATAAAACGGTGCATGTCGAAGCTTTGTGTGTAATGTGTATTGTTGTATTTATCATTATCATATGATTATTCAGAGGATGGCATGTGAGACTTCTGACCTAAAAATACAGTCTGGATTTTCTTACTGTAGGTGTGGTCCTAATAGAATTATTTGAAGAGAGCTGTGCTTGATGTTAGCTGTTTAAAAAAACAAAGTGATTAATCTTATTTTTTTTTCTTTTTCAGTGAAGCTGCTGATTTGCATATGGATGATTCTGAATGCAAAAGCAGATCTTTTTTTCGGCAGGAACTTCTGCAAGCTGTTTTTCAGTTTACACACCAAGGTGCGTGCATGCATGCATGCGTGCATGCTTGTGTGTGTCCATGTGATGTGTGTGTGTGTGTGTGTGTGCAGAAAACTTTTAAACTTTGATAAAAGGGATGACATCATGTGTATTAACTGTGTCATGAATTGTTTACATTCATTGCAGGCATTCTGTTACAGGTTGGCATGCATGTTTGTAATGAGCACTGTCACCAACGCTGTTTCTTAATATATGCATGCCTTCACCCAGTTTGATTGTTCACAAAATGTTCGTTTTTACATACTGCAATATTGAATTTGTTTGATGTAAAGATATTTCATTAACAAACACTGAGCTGTACTTTGAAGAATTTTTTGGACAATTTTTTGTTGTGCATGTCCTAAGTTTTGTGTTTGATGTGCTGTTTTATCATTTATTATACAGTTGTTCAAGGTATGGCTTGTGTTTGACGTACTCTGTTTTATCATTTATTATACAATTGCTCAAGGAATGGCTTGTAAGAGTTCTGACCTAAAGATACAGGTTGGACAAAGATAGAGGTTGGAATTTGCTTGTTTTTTTTTTTTTTTTTTTAAAAAGAGCTCTGCTTGATGTTAGCTACTTTAAGTGAAAAGTAATATTTTTTTTTATTGTTTTTATTTTACACAGTGATGAAGAGAATCTGCCCATGACTGATTAATGCAGCGCCAAACCTCATCCAAGCAACATTTTGTGAAAGCTGGATCCAGTTTAACAAAGAATGGGCCCCTCTTCATTTTACTGTCTTGTGTTTAGGGGTAAGGGGTAAGGAGGGTGTGTGTGAGTGTGTGTGAAAGAGCAGAAGATGTTTAAAGTTTTTCAGAAGACATGCAGATCATGTGTTTTGTCATATAGTACTGTAGTGTAGAAAAAGTTCTTCATTTAGACAGAAGCTGTTAATGACTTTGGTAGCAGTCATTTGCATCGATTATATCATGATTGTTTTCGTAATTCACTGCATAGTGTAAAGTGAAAGTCACATGAATTGTTTTTAGTCACTGCATAAAAAGTGTCGTTCATTCTGTTTCAGAGTTGCATGTATTTTCACTGTAAGCTCTGAAAATGACGCTTCTGGCTCTGTATGCATGGGTTTTCACCTGTTTTTTGTACTTTGGCTCTGTGTGTGTGTGTTTTCCTATTATTTTGTACTTCCACTGTGTGTGTGTTTTTCCTGTTTTGTACTTCCACTCAGTATGTATGTGTTTTTCCACAGTTTTGTTCTTCTGCTCTTATGCACGCGTTTTTTTCCATAGTTTTTGTTCTTCTGCTCTGTATGCATGCGTTTTTCCATGTTTTTGTCTGCTCTGTATGCATGCTTTTTTCCACAGTTTTGTTCTTCTGCTATGTATGTTTGTGTTTTTTCCACAGTTTTGTTCTTCTGCTCTGTATGTATGTGTTCCCCCAGTTGTGTTATTTACAGCATGTTTGTTTCACTCACTGGATCGAAACACTGGGATGTACATCATGATTTTGTGTTAGGAGCATATGGATGAGTTGTTTTGTATACATGAAACTGTTCCTGTCCTTGGTTTTGTGTTAATGCATTGTACTCATCATTTTTTTTTTTGATTACTCAAGAGATGGCTTGTGAGACTTATGATCTAAGGGTAGAGTTGGATTTTTCTTTTGATGGTCGCTTGCGGTCATGTATATTGTTAAAGCACTGTAGTGTAGCCAGTTCACTTTGACAGAAGCTGTGAATGACTTTGAAAATAATTGTGTGTGTTGGTTATGTCATGATTGTTTTTGTCATTCACTGCATTGAGTAATATGATAGTCTTATGAATTGTTTCTGGCTGATGCATGTCAAAGTGTCTTTGATTCTGGTGCAGGTTGACATGTGTTTTTATCGTTAGCCTTGACATAGACGCTTTCAGCCTGCATGCATGTTTTTTCCCCCTAGGTCTTTTTTTTTTTTTTTTTTTTGAAAGATACTGATATTACTAGCAGTATTGAAACATGGGGATGTACACAAAGATTTTCTGTTCATTCTGAGTTATACATTGTATATTTATGTACGAATGAAACTGTGCATGTCAAAGCTTTGTGTTCAATGTGTATTGTTTTTATTATTATCATAATTATTCAGAGGATGGCATGTGAGACTTCTGACCTAAAATAGTCAGGATTTTCTTACTTTTTTTTTTTTTTTTTACTGTAGGTGTGGTCTTAATAGAATTACTTGAAGAGCTCTGCTTGATGTTAGCTGTTAAAAACAAAATGATAATTTTTTCTCTTTTTTTTTTCCAGTGAAGCTGCTGATCTGCGTATGGATGATTTTTAACACAAAAGCAGACCTTGTCTGGGCAGGAACTTCTGAAAGCTGTTTTCAGTTTTACAAGAAGGTAGGGGTGTGTGCATGTGTGTGTGTGTGTGCAGAAAACTTTTAAATTTTGATGAAAGCTTTGGATGACATCATGTGTATTGATTGTGTCATGAATTGTTTACATTCACTGCAGGCATTCTGTTTCAGGTTGGCATGCATGTTTGTAATGAGCACTGTCACCAACGCTGTTTCTTAATATACACATGCCTTCACCCAATTTGATTATTCACAAAATGTTCGTTTTACATACAGCAATATTGAAATTGTTTGGTGTAAAGATATTTCATTGATAAACACTGAGCTGTACTCAAATATATTATGGACAATTTTGTTGTGCATGCCCTAAGTGTTGTGTTTGATGTGCTCTGTATTATCATTAATTATACAATTGCTCAAGGAATGGCTTGTTAGAGTTCTGACCAAAGATATGGTTGGACAAAGATACAGGTTGGAATGTTTTTTTTTGTTGTTGTTTGTTTTTTTTTTTAAAAGAGCTCTGCTTGATGTTAGCTACTTTAAGAGAAGGTAATTCTTGTTCTTTGTATTTGTTTTTTACAGTGATGATGAGAATCTGCCCACGACTGATTAATGCAGCACCAGACCTGATCCAAGCAACATTTTGTGAAAGCTGGATCCAGTTTAACGAAGAATGGCCCCTCTTCTTTTTTACTGTCTTGTGTTTAGGGGTAAGGAGGGGTGTGTGTGTGTGTGTGTGAAAGAGCAGAAGATGTTTAAAGTTTTTCAGAAGACATGCAGATCATGTGTTTTGTCATAGTACTGTAGTGTAGAAAGTTCTTCATTTAGACAGAAGCTGTTGATGATTTTGGTAGCAGTTACTGCCTTGATCATATCATGAATTGTTTTCGTAATTCTCTGCATAGTGTAAAGTGAAAGTCACATGAATTGTTTTTTTAGTCACTGCACAAAAAAGTGTCGTTCATTCTGTTTCAGAGTGGCATGCATTTTCACTGTAAGCTCTGAAAATGAACTTCTGCTCTGATGCATGGGTTCTGCACCTGTTTTGTATGCATGTGGTTCTCACCTGTTTTTGTACTTCCGCTGTGTGTATGTGTTTGTCCTGTTTTGTACTTCCGCTGTGTGTATGTGTTTGTCCTGTTTTGTACTTCCGCTGTGTGTATGTGTTTGTCCTGTTTTGTACTTCCACTGTGTGTATGTGTTTGTCCTGTTTTGTACTTCCACTGTGTGTATGTTTGTCCTGTTTTGTACTTCCACTGTGTGTGTGTGTGTTGTCCTGTTTTGTACTTCCGCTGTGTGTGTATGTGTGTCCTGTTTTTTGTACTCCGCTCTCTGTGTGTATGTGTTGTCCTGTTTTGTACTTCCACTGTGTGTATGTTTGTCCTGTTTTGTACTTCCACTGTGTGTATGTGTTTTTTTGTACTTCCGCTGTGTGTTTTGTACTGTTTTGTACTTCCGTGTGTGTATGTGTTTGTCCTGTTTTGTACTTCCGCTGTGTGTATGTGTTTGTCCTGTTTTGTACTTCCGCTGTGTGTATGTGTTTGTCCTGTTTTGTACTTCCGCTGTGTGTATGTGTTTGTCCTGTTTTGTACTTCCACTGTGTGTATGTGTTTGTCCTGTTTTGTACTTCCGCTGTGTATGTGTTTGTCCTGTTTTGTACTTCCACTGTGTGCGTATGTGTTTTTTCCCATTTTGTACTTCCACTCTGTATTTATGTGTTTTTTTAACAGCTTTGTTCTTTTGCTCTGTATGTATGTGTTTTTTCCACAGTTCTGTTTTTCTGCTTTGTATGTATGTGTTTTCCACAATTTTGCTCTTCTGCTCAGTATGCATGTGTTCCCCCAGTTGTGTTATTACAGCATGTTTGTTTCACTGACATAATCGAAACACTGGGATGTACATCATGATTTTGTGTTTGTTAGGAGTATATGGATTAGTTGTTCTGTGTACATGAAATTGTGCCTGTCCTGGTTTTGTGTTAATGCATAGTATTCATCATTTTTATATGATTGCTCAAGAGATGGCTTGTGAGACTTCTGATCTAAGGGTAGAGTGTGTGCATTTTCTTTCGATGGTCCTGTGTGCGGTCATGTGTATTGTTAAAGCAATGTAGTGTAGCCAGTTCACTTTGACAGAAGCTGTGAATGACTTTGAAAATAATTGTGTGTGTTTGTTATGTCATGAATTTTTTTTTGTCATTCACTGCATTGAGTAATGTGATTGTCTTATGAATTGCTTCTAGCAGATGCATATAAAAGCGTCCTTGATTCTGTTGCAGGTTGGCATGTGTTTTTATTGTTAGCTTTTACATAGACGCTTTTAGCCTGCATGCATGTTTTTCCCCCTAGTTCTTTTTTTTTTTTTGTTGTTGAAAGATACTAATATTACTAACAGTATTGAAACATTGGGGTGTACACAAAGATTTTCTGTTCATTCTGAGTTATACACTGTGTATTTTTTGTACAAATAGAACTGTGCATGTCAAAGCTTTGTGTTTAATGTGTATTGCATTTATCATTATCATATGATCATTCAGAGGATGGCATGTGAGACTTCTGAATTAAAATTCAGTCTGGATTTTCTTACTGTAGGTGTGGTCCTAATAGAATTATTTGAAGAGAGCTGTGCTTGATGTTAGCTGTTTAAAACAAAATGATAATCTTTCTCTCCTCTTTTTTTTTTTTTTCAGTGAAGCTGCTGATCCATGTATGGATGATTTTTAACGCAGACCTTGTCTGGGCAGGAACTTCTGAAAGCTGTTTTCAGTTTTACAAGAAGGTAGGGGTGTGTGTGTGCGTGTGTGTGCGTGCAGAAATCTTTTAGACTTTGATAAAAGCTTTGGATAACATCATGTGTATTGATTGTGTCATGAATTGTTTACATTCACTACAGGCATTCTGTTTCAGGTTGGCATGCGTGTTTGTAATGAGCACTGACACCAACGCTGTTTCTTAATATATGCATGCCTGTCCCCAACTTTATTATTCACAAAATGTTCATTTTACATACAGCAGTATTGAAATTGGTATACAGATATTTTAATGAACAAACATTCAGCTGTACTCAAAGAATACTATGGACAATTTTGTTGTGCCTGCACTAAGTTTTGTGTTTGATGTGCTCTGTATTATCATTTATTATACAATTGCTCAAGGTATGGCTTGTTAGAGTTCTGACCCAAAGATACAGGTTGGACAAAGATACAGGTTGGAATTTTAAAAAAAAAAAAAAAGCTGTGCTTGATGTTAGCTATTTTAAGTGAAAGGTAATTCTTGTTCTTGTTTTTGTTTTTACAGTGACAATGAGAATCTGCCCATGACTGATTAATGCAGCGCCAAACCTCATCCAAGCAACATTTTGTGAAAGCTGGATCCAGTTTAACGAAGAATGGACACCTCTTCTTTTTACTGCCTTGTGTTTAGGGGTAAGGTGTGTGTGTGTGTGTGTGTGTGTGTGTGTGTGTGTGTGAAAGAGCAGAAGATGTTTAAAGTTTTTCAGAAGATGACATGCAGATCATATGTTTTGTCATAGTACTGTAGTGTAGAAAGTTGTTCATTTAGACAGAAGCTGCTAATGACATTGGTAGCAGTTATTTGCATTCATTATCACATGAATTGTTTTCATAATTCACTGCATTGTGTAAAGTGAAAGTCACATGAATTGTTTTTAGTCACTGCACAAAAAAGTGTCGTTCATTCTGTTTCAGAGTGGCATGCATTTTCACTGTAAGCTCTGAAAATGACACTTCTGCTCTGTATGCATGGGTTCTCACCTGTGTTTTGTACTTCTGCTCTCTGTGTGTGTGTGTTCTTCCTGTTATTTGTGTACTTCCACTCTGTGTGTATGTGTTTGTCCTGTTTTGTACTTCCTCTCTGTGTGTATGTGTTTGTCCTTTTTGTACTTCCACTGTGTGTATGTTTTTTCCCATTTTGTACTTCCACTCTGTATTTATGTTTTTCCACAGTTTTGTTCTTCTGCTATATATGTATGTGTTTTCCCTGTTTTGTACTTCCACTGTGTGTGTATGTGTTTTTTGCATAGTTTATAGGAGTATATGGATTAGCTGTTCTGTATACATAAAACTGTGCCTGTCCTTGGTTTTGTGTTAATGCATAGTATTCGTCATTTTTATATGATTACTCAAGAAATGGCCTGCGAGACTTCTAAGGGTAGAGTGTGGATTTTCTTTAGATGTGTGTATTTTTTTAAAAAGAACTCTGGTGTTAGCAATTCAAAACAACAGGGTATCTTTTTGTTCTTCCAGAGTGAAACTGCTGATCTGCCTGAGGAGGATGTTTAGTAGTGCAGCAGCAGCCCTTACCTGGGCAGCACCATCTGAAGGCAACAGAGCATTTCTTCCTCCTACTGTTTTCTGAGTAGGTGTATCTGTCTCTGTGTTTTGCATGAGAGAGCAGAAACAGTTTTAAAGCTTGATGGAAGCGTTGGATGATGCTAAGATCATGGGTGTTGTCATAGCACTGTAGTGCAGCCAATTCTTCACTTTAACAGCAGCTGTCAGTGACACATCTGAACTCTATCTGTAGATACACATTTTAGGTGGAACTAGTCTTCCCCTGTGTATATGCAATGTTTGTGGTTGCAAAACAGTTGCTTATATTTATCAACTTGTTTTTGTAGCATGTTTATCCTTTCCTTTTTTTTCTTTTTGTTTTTAAGAATGTCTGTCGTAGATCTTTGAGCTAGTCTCTGTCAGTATTTTTAATAGATGAATTCAATTTGAATATGTGAAGCTAGTTTTAGAATGTAAAAACGGGTGTTGTGCACTGCTGTACACTTAGTGCTGCACCGAGTGAGGCAGCACATTGTGATCAGTGTATAATGCTGCTGCCCATAGATTTGTAGGTAATGAAAAGTTGATAATCGTGTGTTGAATATGTCATTGTCTTTCAGTTGCATCAGTTGTATGGTAGTTTTGTTTCTTTTCCCCGCATACCCAGACTGATATTCCTGTGGACACTCCCAATATAGGCAGGCAAGGATTAATCCCATCTACCCAGCAAAGGGAGTGGAGTTTTTGTGTGTGTGTGATCGTTTCTTATCCTGCCATTAAGACAGCCATACTCCAGCTTCAGGGAAGGTGCATGCTATGCGTAATGTGTCATCTATACCAACAGCCGAACTAGCTTTCTCTTCTGAAAGTTGGTGATGGGATTTTACGTGTGTGCAAGATGTTATGCGTGCGTTCACACACATGGAACCTTGGTTTATAGTCTCATTTGAGGGACTGTATGGGAAATGGAGTCATAAATAATGTTAACTCCGAGGGAAAAAATTCCACTATACTGAAATGATCTGGCGGAGATTCAAACCTGCATTACCAAGATCATTAGTCCAGCGTTCTACTGTTCCAGCCACTGTTTCATGGTTTAATGAATTGTTTTCAGTCATGGCATAGAGTAGTACCATTCATTCTCTAACAGGCTGGCATGGAAATTTATAGTAAACACCACCGACAGTTTCACTTTTTGTTTCCTCCAATTTTTCTTATTTACAAAATTTTATTAACAACAGTATTGAAATTATTTAAATTTTGAAGTATTTCAGGAACAGACACTGGTATGCATTACCATTTTATATTTTAAAGGAGTGTATGTGATATATTCATCATCTGAAATTGTGCTTTGTCCTAGGTCTAATTGATGCACTCTGTACTATGTGTATGTGATAGATCAAGGTATGGCTTTGACACTTTTGACCTAAAGATGCAGTATGGATTTTCTTACTGTAAATGAGGCCCAAATGTAATAATTTGCAAAGAGCTGTCAGCTCTATTTCAGATACTATGGTAACCTTTTCCTTGTTCTTGGTGTGCAGTGATACTGCTGATGTGGATGCTGCAGCTGACCTCATCTGGGGGCAATGTCCTGAAAGCTGAATTTTGTACAGTGTACTTGTCATTATCATTCTGTGGCTGATGGAAACTGAAACTCCTGTGTGTTGTTGACTGCATATGTGACAGAAAGCAACTGATGTGTTTAGGAGATTGTAGTGGGAAAATATTCGTTGTCGTGAATGATTGATCCAAAGACTCATTTGCTGTGTGTGTTGTTGACTGCATATGTGACAGAAAGCAACTGATGTGTTTAGGAGATTGTAGTGGGAAAATATTCGTTGTCGAATGATTGATCCAAAGACTCATTTGCTGTGTGTGTGTGTTGACTGCATATATGACAGAAAGCAACTGATGTGTTTAGGAGATTGTAGTGGGGAAAATATTCGTTGTTGAGTGATTGATCCAAAGACTCATTTGCTGATTTTAGTGTCAAAATTTTGTGATATTCTGTTGAAAATGGACAATAGCTCTTAGTAAAAATGCACCATGAATGCAAAGTAAAAAAGATGAGTGCTCTTTTTGAGTCCATTCGTCTGCATGCTATGCTATGAAGTCATAATGATCATCACACTCAGATTTTTTTCAATTTTTGTTTTTGCCTGCATGATTTATACATATGCGTCATCCTGATACAGAACCTCAGTACATGTTCAAAATATGTTCTTCTGAAAGTGATTGATTTCTTCTTTTCAAACATGCTAAAAATCACGTTGACAATGATCACAAATGTAGGTTGTGAAGTAAATTAGAAAAAAGGTAAAACCCATATGCTGGCAGGGATTCCAGTGCTACCAATGGCGAGTGGAAGGAAAGGAAAAGAACGGTAGCCGCCATATGTAGGGCATTGTGCAAATATAAATATCTATAGAGGTTTTTTTTTTCTGTAAGATTTTGTAGCAAACTTCATACAACATGAGAACATCAGGCGGGATTAAAAAAAGGTTATTCCACAGTCATCATATATTTACTCAGCTTGCTGACGTTCAGAAACAAATTTGCAAATAATTACAGAAACGGTTGTATCGCCGCATGAAAAGTTTGTGTTGTAAGGTAAAAAAAAAATAAGATCAAGAGCGAAATTAGCAGGGTTTGTAAAGTGAATGAGTGGGTTAAACAATATGGTCTGTAGCCTGTAACATTTTCTTTATTCATTGAGTTACTAAGTTTGACCTTTTACAATTGTTTGTGCTGATGACATTTTACTATCAAGAGCAGTGGTTGGTATACAGACAACAGAATAATTTGTACTCCACAGAAAGGAAACTGGAATGAAATATTGTGAATAAGACAAATGTTGTCACGTTTCCCAGCAGCAAGCAGACTAAAAAAAAAAAAAAGAGTAAGACGAATATTGAATACGAATAAGACGAACACCGTCATGTTTCTCTGCAGCAAGCAGATTAGAGTGAAATGTTAATATGAATAAAACGAATAATGTGTTTTATAAATGGATATATCTTGCATGCGCTGAAAATAAGGACAAAAAAGAATAGTTGTGGTTAATGCATATAATCATCTTGGTATTTATTTCACAGCCACTAGGTTTTGATTTTGCTTGTCGTTACATAGTCAGATGAGTGAAGAAGGCAGTTACCTTTTAACATTTTGTACAGTTGGACAGCATTCCTTCAGTGTTTTTACAAAGTTATTTGATTCACAGGAGCAACCTAGTTTACAATATGGAGCAGAAGTAAGTATGGGCTTTTGAGAAACATTCCATAATTGAAACGGTTCACTTATATGCTAGAAATACTGTTTGAATGAGAACACCCAGTGATCTGGTTTATAGTGAACTTGTTATGAAATTCTTATTTGAAATGTGTAAAATGCTAGCTCAAATTAACAAGAATGTAGGACTGCAGGACACCCTGTAAAGGGTAAGGGTAAGGGTAAGAGGACATGGGTTCCAATGTGCAACAGTGGATTTGTTTAGGATAACCAAAGTAATGAAAATGTATCGGCATTTCTGAATTGTTTTAAACAGAGGATTGTTAACTGCAGACTGCAGGAACTGGCATGGAGACCTGTTTACCCTTTCCCTTTCCATAACAATTGAGTATTCATGGCACAGGTTGTTTGTAAATTCCAAGAAAAAATTATTGAATACAACATTTTTTCCTGTGTACAAAATGATGCCCTATAATTCCGAGAAGAAAACTGTTCTTACCTGTAAGGTTTTGCATTCAAGCACCTTTACATCTTTTTTTTCCTCTCTTTTTTTTTGTTATTCATTGTTATACAGTCAAGTACATTTACATTGTTCATATATTTAATTTCAAAATGTTTCCAAGTCCCACCGTGATGAGAAGAGACTATAAGACTGTAATCAGCGAAAATTGCCCCTGAACTCAACATGGGTGAAAATCACCAGTTCTGAAAACACTGTACAGATAAACATGTTATCCTTCCCAGTAGCAACTCTGAGATTATGGAAAATTTGTTTGCACAGCTGTGTGCAGTGAGAAATGCTCTCTCTCTCTCTCTCTGTCTGTCTGTCTCTCTCTCTCCCTGAAATGCCTACAGTTGTATTTTGCAATGTGCAACTGCACATCATGGGCTGATGAGGTGCCGAATCAAACCCGATTCACAATGGGCCAAACACTCCCCCCCCCCCCCCCCCCCCCCCCCCCCCCCCCCCCCCCCCCCCCCCCCCCCCCCCCCCCCCCCTCAATTTGACAAGTTCTGCTTCATATCAAGCACTATTGTATTTGCATTAAATTGTACAAGTAAACAGGCGTGGGCATGACCATCCATGAAATAGTGATAGATCTGCTCAATATAAAGTCTTTAAATTAATACAGATTTACATATAGATTTGGTGCATCTGATATGGCTTGATCTAAATATACTGAATTGAGTAATTTCAAGCTATTCTCAAATTATTGCCAAGACTGAAAAATATGCTTCTGAATTTAGCTATTATCTATTTTATGAAGCAAACATGATGCACTTTTTTTTTTTTTTTTGTAATGAATTGACACTATTTCATCATTATGTTATTTTATATGTTGCATTTATGAAAGCCCTGTAATGACCATTCCTTTTTTTCAACTGTAATGTGAACCTCATCCCCATACTTCCTTCTGCTGTCCTCCACTCTTTTGCCACTCTCAAAGGCTTTGTTCATTTAAAAAAAAAAATTTTTTTGTGTGTGTGTGGGGGGGGGGGGTGTTTTTTTTTTTTTTTTTTTTTTTTTTTTGAGGATGGGGGGAGGACTTGAATTCATCAATATGGTGCCACAAACATTTGAATAATGTTGAAATTGTCCATAGGCTTGAAATCAATCAATGAAAACTTTGCTAATTAAACCAGGGGGAAAAAGTTAAGATTATGGTTCCAGCAAACAGATGCTTGAAAAATGATACGAGGACAATGTTGACATTTTTTTCATTTTAGTGGCACAACATGGATGATGCCATGAAATGGAAAATCAAATCAAAGAGGTCAGCCTAAAGAAGAGGCTAATTCCATTTCCCACCCAGTCCATACCTGTTGTCTTTCTTCTTAACTAAAGGTATCTGTTATCCAATCAACAGAATTTAATCAGTACAAAGGACTGAGAGAAATGAAATTATCTGGGCAATGGTGGTTTAAAGTACTATGAAAATGGTGTGCAACTTTTGTAAGGTAACCCCTTCCTTGACTGTACATTGTGTAAGAAAGCCAAACGGGGTCTTGTACACTTTCAGTTATCTGAGAATGAAGTGTATGAAACACCTTTGATCGCTTTTTAAAGGACCAAAATTTTATCTTTTTACATGATTCTGCTTAAAAAACCCAAATCTTCACTTTGAAACAAGCCCCGACCAATACTTGTTCTGAAGAAATGAACACTAGACGGGTACAGTTTCCCTAAGATTCACTGTGAACGTTTTTGGAGCATTAAGATTCAGTGTTTCGTCTTTGACTCCCGATATGTCTTTCAGACAGATTACTGTGTGGTATCCGCCATAAACTGCTTGTTTGGACAGCATTTTATAGGCATGCACAAAACTTGAGACTCATTTTCAGATTGTCCACACAGTGCAAGAAGCCAGTACAAACCAACAAGACCCAATTACTTTGCATTGGAAAACACAAATGTAGGCATACGTAAAAGAAATAGATCAATATACATGCATGTAAAAGATGAATGAAAAAGGGGGAGAAAAAAAGGGGGGGGGGGGGGGGGGTTCCTTTCTCCATATATACACCATGCAATGTTGTTGTAGTGTGTTGTACTCTCAGCTTGTTTCTATACATGGAGATGTACACAGAGCAGTGCACATGGTCAAGTTCTATACATGGAGACATACACAGAGCAGTGCACAGTTCTATACATGGAGACATGCACAGAGCAGTGCACAGTTCTATACATGGAGACATGCACAGAGCAGTGCACATGGTCAAGTTCTATACATGGAGACATACACAGAGCAGTGCACAGTTCTATACATGGAGACATACACAGAGCAGTGCACAGTTCTACACATGGAGACATGCACAGAGCAGTGCACAGTTCTATACATGGAGACATACACAGAGCAGTGCACATGGTCAAGTTCTATACATGGAGACATACACAGAGCAGTGCACATGGTCAAGTTCTATACATGGAGACATACACAGAGCAGTGCACATGGTCAAGCTCTATACATGAAGACATACACAGAGCAGTGCACATGGTCAAGTTCTCTGACTTGTAGCCCAGCTGACCACACAGCGCCTGTGGGGCTGTCTGTCAAAGTCCAGCAAGGAACAAAGTCGCATCACAAAATAACTGGGCCCATGGAAAAAAAAAAACCCATCCAGAGAAGAAACGAACAACAACATGCAACTGTGACATGGTGGCCAACTATATGCTAAGCTTACAACGTAGGCTGTGCAAAGAGAGCACAGGGAGTAGTAAAAGCCACACAAGGTGTGTATGGGCCACACATGGGCAAATACAGGAGTGGACTGTAAGTATCCATTCTGGACAGCATTCACAAAGTTTTGTTAATCGCCAGATGAAAAAAAAATCTGGTGTGTCTTAAACTGCTGGGGGGAAAAAAAGTGTACATATCTCTTGGTGACCTTTAGCAGATGAAATCTTTTG
The DNA here is from genome assembly GCA_016801955.1 of Conus betulinus. Lineage (NCBI taxonomy): Eukaryota > Metazoa > Mollusca > Gastropoda > Neogastropoda > Conidae > Conus > Conus betulinus. The sequence continues at coordinate 15,490 of JADBJO010027156.1, forward strand.
TTCAAGAGTTACCTTCCTCCTCGTCTCTCTTGATTGATGAATCTTGATTTCATGTGCACTGTAAAATGTGAATGCCTCAGAACACATTCATATATATATATATATATATATATATATATATATATTGTGTGTGTGTGTGTGTGTGTGTACACAACCACACAATGAATAAGCAAACAAGCAAGTTTTTCTTTCCAACATTTCGGGCTGGGCCTTCCTCATGGACTTTTTAAAAATGATGGTACTACTGGAAAAACCAAGCAAGCGATCCTTAACTCTGGCTGTCTTTCATTACCATTCAGTGAATTACAGCTGGCTGGCACAGGCCCCAAACAGAGAACAAATGGAAATTTGCCAGTTGACAAAAGTGATCCAGAGTTAAGCATTGCATCAATATAGACTCCATAACCAATCCCACCTCCCCCAACATTCACACACAGAAACACACTCACACCCCAGAATATACCCCCCAACACATACACACACACACATGCATGCACACACAAATAGAGGGGGGGGGGGGTACCAGTTTTCAGTAACAGTAACATGTCGCAGGTTCAATTGTCATGGACATTTCAAACGAATTCATCTCGCCTATGTGTAGCTCTTGTAAATATCAAATGGTTTGTAAAAAGTAAGACAATAATTTATAAAGCAAATCACACCTAGAGTACAATTTTAAAGTTGGCTGACCACATACATGCCTGCTCCCGAAAAGGTGGAGCAGAGTAGGAAGAGGGGAAAGGGAAGAGGGTAAAAGCATGTAGGTAGGGGAAGGTCTGGAGGCAGGCAGGAACATAATTATCAAAAATTGGGGGGGGGGGGGGGGGGGGGTGTTAGGGGAAATTGTGTGTGTGTGCAATCGTGTGCGCACAAGCCTGTGTGTAAGGGAAGGATTAGTGAGGTGTAATCTCCCGTAACACAAATACAAAAGTGGGGGGGGGGGTTGTAAGGATGATGGAAGGTGGGGAGGGGGTGCATAAGAGGGTGACCAGCAAGAGTTGTCACCACAGGTGGTGTGCATAAAGGAATCATATAGGAGCTGGTAGGGAGGAAGGAGGTCATATATATATATAAAAAACGCTCTAGACTGTTCCATATCTTTTGATCTCCCTTGCATCGTTGAATGGATCCTCAAGCATTGTAGCCTCAAAGACTGTCCCCTACACTTTATACTGTTTGAATAATGTTTTTAATTTCTCAGCAACGTTTTTACTCCACACTTTTGTTTCATGTTTGTTGCAACTGCACAAAGTGTCGCAGGCAACACTTTGTGCAAAAGTGTGACACTGTGCTGAGAAGACTTACACAAAGTGTAACATGCGACAGATTGTGCCGGGAAAGCCCCTTATTGTGCTAGGGACATAATGTGCATGACCCACAAATTTTGTCACCCATGAGATACATGTGGTTGCTATTAAAATTTTCTCCAGTTACAAGTAACATACATCCCCCCTCTTCCCACACACACACACTCTCTTCCTCTGTCCTTATGCTATGAATGTGTTCAACTGTAAAGATCCAGAGTCCCTGGTGAGCCATACAAAAACATAGGTCACTGGGAACTCTAGCGCTTTAAGAGTGGCATCAATGTACCAGATATTTCTCACACAGGTTCTGCAATTGTGTTACCTGTAGTGCAGTACCTGTAGTACCAGATTGTGTTAATTGTGTTTGCAGTACCTGTAGTACCAGATTGTGTTAATTGTGTTAATTGCAGTACCTGTAGTACAGATATTTCTCACATTGTGTTAATTGCAGTACCTGTGTGTTAATTGCAGTACCTGCAGTATTAACCCATACTCGCACTTGTATACAATACATGTATTATACAGATTTCACAAAAGGTTAAGGACCAGTCAGAAAATCAAATCAGTATAGTTTTCTTTTCGGGGGGGGGGGGGGGGGGGGGGGGGGGGGCATGGTCACTCAGTGATGAATTTCATTGGACCAGCAGTTTATGTAGCCAGGTGGATTAGCACAGGTCAGAGCCAGCCAATTATTCTTGCTCATGCATATACATTTTACAACAGATTGGCAGAGTTATTTCCTGTCAATCATAGATTTTGAATGAATAAATGAACCTCTGTCTCTGTCCTGTCTCTGCCTCTCGATCTGTCTGTCTGTCTCATCTTCACTGTATTTTTCTCTCACCAACCATCACTCACTTGCTCACTCAATACATGCACAGAATAGCGCCATTGCGACACTTTGTGCAGGCAAGGCTGATCAAACTGTCGCAAGTCAAATTTTGTGCTGTGCGACACTTGGTGCTGAGGAGGGGAGTAAGAGTGAACACTAACACTTTTGCACTGAGACACTTTGTGCAGTTGGGACACTTTGTGCAGTTGGGGACACTTTGAGCTGAGGAGGGGAGTAAGATTGAACACTAAGTGTTGCATTGAGACACTTTGTGCAGTTGGGAACACTACTTTGTGTTGTTGAGACACTTTGTGCAGTTGGGACACTTTGACAGTTGGGCAGTTGGGACACTTTGTGCAGTTGGGACACTTTGAGCACACTTTTGGGACACTTTGTGCAGTGCACTTTGTTGAGACACTTTGTGTGCAGTTTGGGACACTTTGTGCAGTTGGGACACTTTGTGCAGTTGAGACACTTTGTGCAGTTGGGACGCTTTGTTCCGCTGCAACACATGTTGCTACTCTTCGCTGGCTGCCTAGGTGGTGAGAACACCACAGAGTTATGGACTGTTATGTGGTGTGTCTCTATTTGATGCCAAGAGCACAGACACAATCAGCCGTGTCTCCCTGATGAGTTCCAATCCAGTGGACGAAAGGCCTAGGAGAAGGCAATACAAATGGATCTGCCATCATGAGGGATTACGATGATTCCCTCATGCAGCTGGTGAAGGGTTTTCATATTTATTATATATTTTCTTAATTTTATGTTCCCATTTTCTTCATCTTCAGCCCCCTTCTTAAGTTCAAATATTTGCCAAGTCATTACTATGACAGAAGAATTGTTAGCCAGCACTTGTTTTCCCCCCACTATTTTATGTTTCGGCAGTATATATTTGTTCAATCAGTGGGAGAGTGCATCTCTTAGGAGATCTAAGTAAAGGTTGTTCTGCACAATTCTGCTAGCAATGCTTGGGTTATTATTGAACAGCAGAGCTGACCACACAGACTGTTCCATATTCTTTGATCTCCCTTGCATCCTTGAATGGATCCTCAAGCATTGTAGGCTCAAAGATTGTCCCCTACATTTTATACTGTTTGCGTGATGTTTTTAGTTTCTCAGCAACTTTTTTCCTCTCCACACTTTCGTTTTGTTTCATTCTACTACCCTTCGCTGGGCTGCTTTGGGGGTGCTGTTGGATTCTTTTTGAACCCTTGGTGGTGAGAACACCACAGAGTTATGGACTGTGGTGTGTCTCTATTTGACGCCAAGAGCACAGACACAATCAGCTGTGTCTCCCTGATGAGTCCGATCCAGTGGACGAAAGGCTTAGGAGCAGGCAATACCAATAGATCTGCCTTCAAGAGAGATTACGATGGTTCCCTCATGCAGCTGGTGAAGGGTTTTCATATTTATTACATATTTTCTTAATGTTATGTGTTCCCATTTTCTTCATCATCAACCCCCTTCTTAAGTTCAAGTCTTTGCCAAGTTGTTATTACTATGACAGAAGAATGTTAGCCCGGCACTTGTTTTCCCTCACTATTTAATCGTTCGGCATATATATATATATATATATATATATATTTGATTATATTCATTACAACCATATTGGACCAAAAAGCCGGTCTTTTTTTCTAAACTGTTGCATTAAAAGTAAAGTCTGTAAGCTCTCATTTCCTATATCACATGCTTAGGATATTTTCAGCACATGCTTACGAATATGTGACATGACTGACAATATCCGTCTTGATCAAACAGTTGCCTTCTTTGTTCCACTCTGTCATTGTTGGCGTTCTGCGCTAAATTGCCATTCTACAAAATTCAGACTTCTTCCCAATCGAAACCTAGTGATGACTCCATTTCTATGATGAATACAGCTGAAAGTGTATAGAAATTATTATCCAGTAGTCCGTTTCAACAGAGTACATTTTATTGAAGATTGTATCAAAAGCTCATGCCTACAGCCAGACAGAAGGGAAGCCAGTTGTGTTTTGTTCTAATTTTCAAAGACAGTGCTCGGACACAGTCTTGGAGAATGAAATTCATATGAAAGGAGTGAAATGCCTGCTATTCATTCATTATAGAATTGTTTTATGCTGTTAGGTAATTATTATTGTGATAGATAAAAATGTGAAACAAACTTATTAAAAGTGAGTTTATTATTCTTCCATTTGCTCTTAGAACAGCAACAAAATTACCAAATGTGATATGCTTCATTTTATTCCTTGGATTCCAAGATTTTCATCAATAGTAAATATGTTTAAAATACTTTGTACAGATAGCAAGCCAGAAAACACGGAAATTGTGACAGCACAATTTTCTGTCAGTTCTGCCTCACGAAGCCAATTTTGTATGCGGCATCGTGTTGCTGGCTTTGTGGTCCACTTTTCTGCTTTTTGGCACTTTGAGTGAGTGGCGGGCGTGTTCTTGGCTTTGGAAGCAAAATAAAGGGGAAGAAACTCCATGCTGTCGCCTTCCTCTGTGATTTCTTAGGCTGGCTGTTGTCCCTTGGTTCCTGAGCCTGAACCTCCCATCATCTGTGTCTGTCTTCGTGTGCACCCCCTACCACTCCACACCATCATCGGTCTGTCTTCGTGTGCACCCCCTACCACTCCACACCATCACAGGAGTTTCTAGAACAAAGTCAGTTGAATTGTCTACAAAGGCAGAAAACAGGCATTTGCTCTGAGTCTGTAATGCACAATCTACACAGAAAACTGCAAGAGTGCACCCATATATTGAGCATTACATAGACACAGAGCGAATGCCTGTATATATGCATGTCATGCTATGTGTATATATATGCATATCTAGTGGTCAATGTATGCGTGTGAAGGCAGTATTCTGTACAACACAGAGTTTTGCATACACACATACATGCCAAGCATTACCTCAGTTCAGTTCACTGGTTTGTTTAATTAAGCTATTCACAGAACATTACCATCCATTTTTCCACGTTGGAAGTCAATAGGATTTGTCTATTCTGGGGTGGTGGTGGTTTTTTTTTGTGTGTGTGTTTTGTTCATTTGCAGTGTATTTGTGTTCTATGTATGCGAGGGAAGAAGAGCAGGGTATGGTAGAAGCTGAATTTGCTTATAATTATATTTACATGTAATGCCTGTGAATAACACAAGGATAGGCCTAAAGAACTCAGCTGAATGATAACTGAAACAGGATAAGCCAACAAAACAAGTTCTGAGGATAATGAATCATTCATTGTTTACCCTTTTGCCGACAGTAAATGTTGAGATTAAACATCAATGAACCAACGAAGCAAACTGTGATTAAAAACCATGGAATAATCCCTGTGAATAACACAAGGATAGGCCTAAAGAACTCAGCTGAACGATAACTGAAACAGGATAAGCCAACAAAACAGTTTCTGAGGATAAATCATTCATTGTTTACCCTTTTGCCGACAGTAAATGTTGAGATAAACATCAATGAACCAACGAAGCAAACTGTGATTAAAAACCATGGAAATAATCCCCGATCCCCAAAAGGAAATAACTTCAACACCAGACTGTGAATATGTCTACCAGCATGACCTTTTCTTTGAGAAGGAGACTGAAAGCTTCCCCACCGGGGTCAAGAGGCAATGCCATGGTGGGGGAGAAGGGACAGCCTCCTGAAGCTAAAGCTTTTTTCAATTAAATACCATAGCATTTTTTTCGCAATCACATGTCTGTGTAATGGGAATAGAAAGAGAAAACAGAAAGCGTGCTTCTTATGGCTCCAAATTCAGTGCATCTATGCATCATACAATTACTAAATTTTCATCTATTTTGAAGCTTGAGACCGCAGGCAGAAACACCAGATGTTTGCATGTATATGTCTGCTTTTTACTTCAACATTGTGTACTTCTTTTGACCCATCACTTTAAGTAGTCTCTTTCTGAAATGTATCCTCAGTAAAATGTAGGTGACTGCATATCTGTCTTTTCATCGGTGGAGGATATTAGACACTTGAAAAAAAGGAAGAAAAAAAAAACAAACTTCAACCCACATCTGATTAATGCATATTTACATAAGT